>PVKN010002100.1:0-44949 GCA_004027915.1 Capromys pilorides
GTAATCCCAGCTCTTGGGAGGCTGTAAACAGGCAGATCACTACGAGTCCAATCTAGTAGTGATACCCTGAACACCCAGTAGACTCTTCCCTAAAAAAATAAATAAATAAAATTTTTAGAAGCTAACACTCCAAGGCTGGGGAGATAGCTCAATGGAATAAGTGCTTCCCTGGCAAGCTCAAGGTCCAAGTTCAATTCCTGATACTGGGGGGGCGGGGGGGGGGGAGAGAAGCTAACAATGTAAAAGAACTAAAACAATTTTATGAATAGTTAAAACAAAAAAACAAAGCCTACAAAGGCAAAGACTGAGTCTTGGAAGGAAATTCAATTTCCAGTCTTAAAAATAAAAGAACTGGGCTGGGGAAATAGCTCCGTGGCACAAGTGCAAGGTCATGAGTTTGAACCCTAGTCCCACAAAAGTAAATAAATAAATAAATAAATAAAATTAAAAAAATAAAAGAACTATATCTGAAAAGTAGGATTTGAAGAAAAAATTTTTGTTCGTTTGTTTTCTGGTGGTACCAGGGATCAAACTCAGGACTCTGCACTTGCCAGGCAAGCACTTATTCCACTGAGCTATCTCCCGACCCCCAAACATTTTTTTAGACAGAGAAAACTCCAAAGTAGGGGTGAAAGGTAGAGCTCAGTATAACAGTACTCCCCAACCCCCCCAGCATGCATGAGGCTCTGAGTACAATTCTAGCAAGGACTGTAAGGGAAAGGAAGGAGGGAGGGAGGGGGCACAAATCATGGAAACATAATGCCAGACATCTTACAAAAGACACATGGAGTAAGGGGTAGACAGGGCTGTCAAAAGGACAACAGAAAGCACTCAAAAAAAGTTGACAAAAATACTAAGTCCAGTAGAAAACAGGCCAGAAAAGACCATCTGCAAAACAAAAATATCGGGTCAGCGCGATGACTCAGAGGTCCAAAGCGCCTGCTTAGGCAAGCTTAGGCAACCGCACGGACCGTGGTTCCATCGCTGGCCCAGGTGCTGTGCCAGTACCCACCCCCCCAGGGCTGGCCATAATATTAAAAAGAAAATCAATTTAACAGTTCAGCCAGACTTGGTGCCTCACTGTGGAAATCAGTGTGGTGATTCCTCAAAAAACAAGTCATCCTGGCACTCAGGAGGCTGAAGCAGGAGGATTGCTGCAAATTCAAAGGCAGCCTGGGCTACACGAGTTAAAAAAATAAAATAAGGAGAAGAAAGCAGTTAAAATAGTTCAGAGAATTTGGGTCCCTTCCACCTGTCACTAATAAACACAACACAAAGTCTTTCTCCAGACCCATGAGTTAAGATCCCTGGCTCTCTACCTTCTCTTGCTGCTGGAGTACAGCTGGGATGCAGCGTTGGGAGTTCGGAGTTCACAACCCAAAAACATTTCTCAGAAAGTGAGGTGCAAACTCCAGTGGGGAAGTGAGAGGAATGAAGATGATCTCATCACCTGTGACCCTGTAGTCCTACTTCTGAAAAATCTATCCTAGGTAGATTAACCCACGAATTAAAAACACGTATGTATAGTTGGCTGTGGTAGACAATGATCCCGGTGCCTGGGAGGCTGAGGCAGGGAGACTGAGATTGAGCCTAACCAGAGCAATTTAGCAAGATCTTGCGTCAAAATATGTAAAAATGAAAAGGACTGAGGGTCATCACTGTTGGTGGGAGTGTAAACTGCAGCAACCACTGTGGAAATTAGCGTGGCGATTCTTCAAAAACTAGGGCTGGAGCTCCCACTCGACCCAGCTACTCCCCGTCTGGGTATTTTTCCAGAAAAAAACAATCAGACCACAGCGATATATGTGCACCCATGTTTACAGCAGTGCAACTGGTCATAGCTAAATCTTATAAAGAACCCAGATACCCATTTTTTTTTAAAATTTTTTTTTTTTTAATTTTATTTATTTATTTATTTGTTTGCTTGTTGTGTCTGTTTGTTTCTCTATTTATTCATTTTGTGGCTGGCTCAGCCTGCCCTGGTGGTGGTGCTGGCGCAGCATGTGGTGCCGGGGATCGAACCGCAGTCCCCGCAGTTGCCCGAGCCCTCCTAAGCAGGCGCTTTAGACCACTGAACCATCTCGCCGGCCCCCAGATACCCATTAACTGAGGAATGGATAAAAAAGATGTGGTATTTTTATACAATGGAGTATTACTCAGCTATAACCTCAAGGCTTTTATAAGTAAATGTATACTACTAAAGACCACACTTCTAAGTGAAATAAATCAGACTCACCTGTGTAAACACTCTATCGTGTCCCTAGTGTGAAAAACTGAAACTGCCTAAAAGGAAAGAACAATTGGGATGGGAAAAAGAAAAGAAAGACTGGAAATATATATACCCACACAAGATAATTGTATTGCTAATTTTTATTAGGTCACTGAAAGGAACAGTTAGTGCTTATATTGTTTGATCAATTTTGTATGCCTATACCTGGTAATCTGAGTAACTAAGATATGATATGTAATCTAATAACTTGCCTGCCAGCCCCGCCCCCAGGGAGTGCACTGAGACAGTGACTGACACTGGGTGTGGTGCCGTGCGCCTGTAATCCCAGTACTTGGGAGGCTCAAAACAGGAGAATCACTACAAGTCCAGTCTGTGTAATGAGACCCTACAGACCCTGTCCTAAATACATGAAAAAAAAAAATTTTAAAAAGAGCAGGGGATCTAGCGCATGTGAAAACTCTGGGTTCAGTCCCCAGTACTGAGCTGGGAAAAGAAGACAAAGGTGTAAGCAAAAAACTCAGTGTTCATCTAGATAAGCGATGGCCAAACCTCTGGAGCTTTCAGCAACATGGGCCTGCTGCCGCACGCACGCCACAGGCTCTAGGTGGAGGGCACGTAATAAAGATGGCAAGCATTCACGATTTTGTTTTGTTTTGTTTTCAAGACAGTCTGGCTGGATAACCCAGGCTGGTTTTGAACCTGTAGGTAATCCAGGATGGCCTTAAATTCATGGTCCTCCTGCCTTGGCCTCTGGGATCACAGGTGTGTGCTACAACTCCCAGACAAACTCCTTTCCCACGCTGGGCCTTGAATCGAGAACGTACATAATGAGCTACGTTCCCCGTCTTTTTATTTCTTCTCAGGCAGAGGTTCACTAAACCGCCCAGCTGGCATTGGACTTGCAATCCTCCTGCCTCAGCCTTCCACAGACCTGGGTTATAGGTCACACACATCATTAAATAAGAAAAGCAGGATATTAATTGTGCAGGTTTAATCACTACTACATAAAATCATCAACAGAAAAGAGTTCACTGAGACATATCAAATGTTAATACTGACCTCTACCTGGTGAACTGTGGTAGAGCCACACGAGGGCCCTGGCTACTGCCACCACAGCACAGGGAATGCAGGCACAGAGGCCACACCAGCCGTCCAGCTCAGACCACACCCATGGTCACTGGCAGGACAATCTGGAAAAGGCAAAATCACAGGGCCAAAGATTAGGGGAGGACAGACAGGGCAGACTGAAAGAAGCAGGAGGGGGCTGCTTCTACAGCTTGACTTCTTTCTTATTTTTTAAAGTTTATTTTATTTTTTTAAACCTCATTTATTTATTTATTTATTTATTTGTGTCCTGGCTGGCTCAGCCCGCCCTGGGGGTGGGGCTGGCGCAGCATGTGGTGCCAGGGATCGAACCGCAGTCCCTGTGGCTGCCCAAGCTTGCCCAAGCAGGCGCTCTAGACCACTGAGCCATCTCACCGGCCCCTACAGCTGGACTTTTAACAGTGATTTATGCTAGGATGAAAGTGTGCAACAAGAACATTAGAACTGCACAGTAAAAATCGTGAATTTTTAATATAAGTGCCCTATATCTTCATTTTTTAACAAAATGATTTCAGACGTAAGTGAACTTATACTTGAGTTAGAGAAATAAACACAACTATACAAAAACTTTATCTAAAGACGTTTTCAAAAACAAGACGCGGGGGGCCGTGGGATAGCTCAGCGGTCTAAAGCGCTTGCTTTGGCAAGCTTAGGCAGCACCAGGGACCGCGGTTCAATCCTTGGCACCACATGCTGTGCCAGCCCCGCCCCCAGCACAAGCTGAGCCAGCCATAACATAGATAAATAAAAATAAAATAAAGTTAAAAAAAAAAAAAAGACGCTGGGACTCCAACAAGAGCAGCATACCAGCCATGACTAAGCAGGGTGTTTAGCTGGCTGTGTGTCTTACTCTCACTCAGCCCTCTTCTGTCACACAAGACATGCACAGAAAAAGAGCCGGGGAGACAGCTCAGGGGTACAAGTGCCTGCCTGGCTAGTGCAAGGTCCTGAGTTCGATCCCCAGTTCCACAAAATACTAATACTAATACTACTAATAATAATGACATAAAAGACATGTACAGACACGAGACAGCTGCCACGATCGCTTCGGAGTGATCAGACTTTGTCCTCATCCATCACCTCTACCAGCCACCCTGCCTCACTGTCCCTCTCCCTACGTGCTCCAGCAGCACTGTGCCCCTCTGCACTTCCACAGGGCATCTTTATAGGTTTCCAAGGGGAGTGGTGTGGAGGGCCACCCGAGCAGCTCTCCTGAACGACTGTCTCCATTTTGGCTGAGCCTGACCCCATTTCCTCCTATTGAAATGCACAGAGCTGGCTAGGACTTCTCTTTATCCTTTCAATTGGCCTTAAGCAGTGTGTATTGGTCTAGCTGAGGTGCTGGTGGTAGTCTGTGAAGGTGGCACGCGTGTTTCCCTGATAACCCACACCTGCTGCTCTCCAATATGGGCCGGGTCGAGACAGAACAAAGAGCCAATGCTCTACGCTGTCGGCTGGGATCGAGCCTCGAGATAGAGGCTACGATTTTCTGGGGCCTGAGAGATTACACATCAGAGCTGAAGCACCAGACCCCCAGAACACTGGATACCATCTCAGTGGCATAACGCAGACTACTTCCTCTTCATATCCTCTCTGAATATGGCGGAGGTAAACGCAGGCCACCTACCTAGCCCAGCTCACAGTGCTCACCTTCTTCCCACGATTCTCAGTCACTCCTCCTCAAGCCACTCGTCCTCCACTGAATAGAACTGGGTGTGGCCCTGGGTCACTCTCTCTGTTCCAGAAAGCCATCTTCATAGTTGGACTTAAGGCCCCTTGGCTCTCCAATAATTACATATATATATATATATATATACGTGTGTGTGTGTGTGTGTGTGTGTGTGTGTATATGTATATATATATATTAGTGCCTTTGTTATCACCATGGGTTGTGCTGGGAGTGGTAAATTGGAATTAACTTGGTGGCATTCCAATAACATGTTTTTAGGATTATAAATTTAGACTTCTTGGGCTGAGACGAGAACCAGGAAGGGACTCGGACAGAGTGGGACTACGTGGTAGCCGACTGTGCCTCACCTATCTCGCTTATGCTCTCAATAGCAGCAGTCCCAACCTTCTTTGGAACCAAACAGGTTTCATGGAGGACAACGGGGGTCACAGTGCAGAATCAGTGGAAGCTCCAAACTGGTGTCCTGCAACCAGGTGGTCCCATTTGATGAGTGATGGGGGACAGTAACATCGAAAGCGTGTTACTTGTGCCTAATCTAGTCTGTAATCTCAGCTTAGTAGCTGGTACTGCAGAAAACTCTGCTTCACAAAGACCGGATGTTGGGCACAGAAGCATGCTTTTCAGTGTTTTGTGGCAATTTCGGGATATTACACCTTGACTTTAATTTAGCACATACTGAGATTCAAAGTTATTTCAAGCATACTTTTTGCCTGTTTTTGCTTTTTGAAACAGGGTCTCACTGTGTAGCCAATGGCCTTGAATCTATAACAATCCTCCTGCAACAATTCTCCTACCACCCAAGTGCTGGAGTTACAGGTGTGAGCCACAATGCCTGACTTCAAATATACTTTTTTTTTAAAAAAATATATTTACTACAAGGTCTACAGGTTCTCACTACACAGATCAGACTCAGTGATCCTCCTGTTTTCAGCCTCCTAAGCACTGGGATTACAGGCTTGGGCTACCATGCCCAGTCTCATTCCCTGTCTCAGAGCACCCCAGGTGGGGCAGGCATGCTGGGGATCAAACCCTGGTCCCTGAGCCTGCTTAAGCAGGCGCTTTAATCCTCTGAGCTATCTCGCCGGCCCCCTAAATATACTTTTAAGGCCACCAAGTCATCGCCAGCCCCCTTCACACATGGGTTGCAGATCCACTCCGCCCAGGTCAGGAGTCTGTCTCTGGAGGCTGAGGGGTGAAGCACTCAAGCTCTGCGGAGAGCTTATGGGCGACAGTGACCTGCTGGGAGGAAGGAGGCCCTGGCGCGGGCTCTTCCAAGGTCTCCCTGGTGTCCGAAGCTCGCTGGAATTCCCAGCGCTCACTGTCAACCCCTAATGCCCACTGAGCTTGGAGTGCAGCCACTTTACCTGGCGACCCGAACACAGCTGTCATTCTCTCCTAAGCTGCCGAGCAGGTTGAATGTGGCACAGAAGTTAATTGTGCAACTGGTTCTGCGTCCCTGAGACATGCTGCCAGGGCAACCGCTGGTCTCAAGGAAACCTCGGAAGCGGCTCTCCCGACTCAGGACCCTGGCTAGTGGTCAGTCAGCCTTTCCAAAGCACCCTCAGATCTGGGTAAGGGAGACGTGTGCGCTCTGCGTCCATCTCACAGATTTAAGCCAACTGGATTAAAGACACGCATTTTCATGTGATCAGTCATTGTAATCTCAATCTGCAAGACCCTGTGAAATCCAGGTGACACTTTTCAACTAGGCACTATTTTCAGGCTTATGGGTGACCACTGCAAAGATTCACACTCAGAAGCTACCGCCTTACCCTGACCCCAGAACCAGAAGGCTATCCAGTCATGGCAGCCACTTACTCTGGGCACAGACCAACACAAAGAGAAAGGTCCAGCTCTCCTGCAATGTACTTACTCAAAGAATTGAGTATGGCACACGCCTGCAATCTCAGTGCTGGGGAGGCTGAAAGCAAGAGGATCACAACAAGTCTGGGCTGCATAGTGAGACCCTGTCCCAAATACATAAAATAAAAAGAAAAAAAGTCTTCAAAAGACCTGCAACGTGGTGTACACATGTCCTTGTGCACATCTTCTTGAAAAACTGACTGTACAAAGGCAAGCATTGCTGCCTTCTGGCCACGATGAAGCCTCACCAACCAGGCTGTGGGTCCCAGGGATGCGTGAGCCCTGACAAGTGTGCCTCGCTATCCCAAGCTGGCCATCAACCAACACATGTGGCCTCTGAACGGCAACCCCCAGAGTCCCCGACAGGCATCCTCAGCAGCAAGCAGAGCCTGCTCTCCGCCCACAGCAAAGACTTCCTGGCTTTAGCAACACGGCAGCCATCAAGACCCATGCCTTCAGCCAGGCACACCTGATGGCGCGAGGCGCAGTGGCTGCTTCTGTTTTGGGCCCACATTTCTTTTGGAAAACTTGGGGGCAGGGCACTTGATCTCCCGTGGTGAGCAGCGATGAAGCTCTCGCAGCTTCTGCAGAGCCAGTCACCAGAGTACCTGCACCCCCACAGCAGCAAACCAAGAGCCTAAGTAGGACTCTTGGTAGCACGTTTTCTTTCAGGCACAGCTTCCTTCTGTGGCAGCTCAGGGTCTTCTACTGCCACCGTATTGGGCCTCCCCTCCTAGGAAGCTCGCCAGTGATGGCTGTTCTTCTCTCACCTTGGCCAGGGTCATCCTATGGGCTCCCGAAACTGTGACTGAGAACATGGAAGAAGACAGAGATGGAGATGTTAAATGAAAAACCAGGAGCACCATACATGAGCTAAAGTAAGTGTCAGGGCTGGTCATAGCTCAGCAGCAACAGGGGCTGGGGTCTGATCCCCAGCATGCTGAGATGGCGTCTCAGTGCTAGGTGTGGTGGTGCATGCCTATGATCCCAGCACTTTGGAGGCTGAAAACAGGAGATCACTACAGTCTGATCTGTGTAGTGAGACTCTGTAGACCCTGTACTAAGTACACAAAAAAATAAAAAATAAAAACAAAATGAGGGCCAGCTCCGGACTGACAGCTGCCATGGATGCAGCCCTGCTGTCACCTGCAGCTCCCCGATGGGCCTGTGAAGGTCTGCATGCAGCTGCCTTAGCAGTCTGTGCAGTGATGTCTGTGTTCACATCCACCTGTGTGTGCAGCTGCTCCCACCAAGCTAGGATACCTCAGCCCGGCCCCAGATGCTCAGGCATCAGATTCTCACAAGCAAGTGGAACCTAGATCCCCAGCAAGCAGAAGCGCAGCAGGAGCCGTGCTCCCCCGAGTATCTTACAGGAGGTGGAGCTCAGGCAGTGCTGTAAGCATGGCAGGATGAGGGGCTGTAAGTGGCCACAAGTACACACAAAACTGTGCCGCCACCAGCCTGCTGCTCAACTCCTGCTGTGGGTCTCAGCTCCTAACAGGCCACGGCTGGTGTTACAACCTGCTAGATCCCTGCTCTAGTGTGTTCCATCCGTTGTGTAGCAAATGACAGGATTTCATTCTTTATGGTTGAATAACACTCCACTGCGCGTGTGCACGCGCACACACATGCGCGCGCGCACGCACACACGCGCACACGCGCGCACACGCGCACACACGCGCGCACACACACACCCCTGCATTTTCTTTGGGCACTTGAACCAGATTCTGTATACTGGCTAAGGTGAACACTGTCACAATAAACACAGGTATGCAAATGTCTCTTGATACACTGACTTCATTTCTTATGGACAGAACTCAGGACAGGATTTGCTGGATTATACAGCAGTTCCATTTCTAGGTTGAGGTCAGTTTTTATTGCCATTTTGTGGAGCTAGACATGAAACCTAGGACTTCCTGTGTGCTAGGCAAGCGCTCTGCCACTGAGTTACAGCCCAAACCCCCATTTTTAGTTGCTTTGTTTTTCTATTTGTTCTGGGCAGAGATGGGACTTGAACTCAGGACTTTCACACCGAGCTACATCTCCAGATTTTTCTGTATTTGAGACAGGGTCTCACTAAGTTGCTAAACTGCCAGGCTGAGGTCAGACCAGCAATCTTGTCTCAGCTTCCCAAAATGCTGGGATTACATACATGCTCCACCAAGCCTGGCTCCGTTCTAAGTTTTCTGAGGAATTTCCAAGGCTGTTCTCCACAGTGACCATAACTATTTACATTCCCACCAAGAATTCAGTTTCCTTCTCTCCGCAACCTTACAGCATTGTGGGGGCTTTTTGGGTTTTGGTTTTACCTTCTGAGTAACAGCCAGTCTAACCAAGTTGGAGAGTATCTCACTGTGTCAAGAAGGCAAGAGGGATGAGTCTCGCCAGAGGAGCTAGTGGGACAGAGGCTGGGGATGGGCAGGGGTGCAGGAGCCATGTTCAGTGCTGATGGCTGGTGCTGGGCTGTCATGGCCCCACTTTATGTGAAAGCAGCCCAAGGAGAGCCAGGCCAGGGGCTGAACTCTAGCCATTGGCCGCTACAGGAGGCCTCACCACCACCCCACCACCCCCACCCTCCCCAGCAGCCCAGCCCAGCTCGGCCACAGGAGTCCAGCCCTCCCTTTCTCCACAAGCACCCCCATCCTCAGAGCTGCTTTCAAGCCCTCTCTGCATTCCTGGAGCTACAGAACAACCTCCCCTGACTGAAGAAAGTAAAAGCAAACAAGCTTAACCGTTTGAGGCCCAGGGGCTATTGAAAAAACACTGTCGAAGAATCCCAAACAGCCCAACCGCGCTTTCTCTAAATGAGTACGAAAAGACCCAAACAGCGTGATAGCGCTTGTTTTATTTTATGTTGAGAAATACCAAGCAGCGCGATAGCGCTTTATTTTTCATCAAGGAATCGGATAAAATGCTGTATACCTATCTCGATGGACGAAATAAAAACTTTTATTTTGTAATGTATTATTGCATTATTATAGTATGACTCTACCTATTATAAAATGTACTACTTATATTAGAAGGAGCTGTGTGATGTACTTGCGTCAGTAAATCTGAGCGCGCGACTTCGACAATCTGGTAACGCACCGTCAGTTGTCCACGATGTTCGAAATGTGCTGGGTTTTCTCGACATAAAATCTCAGCAGCAAGATCGCGCTGCTTGGGACTCAAACGGTTAAACATTTACAACACATTCACTCTCTACTGTATCAGAATGTTTTTAAAAGTTGGATAGTCTCACTGTGGTGGCATATGCAAGTAATTCCAGCACTGTGAAAGGCTGAGGCAGGAAGATTATAAATTCAAGCCCAGTCTGGCAACTTGGCAACTTAGTAAGACTGTTTCAAGGAGTTAAAAAAGGTTGGGTATGTAACTTAGTATGAACACCCTGAGTTCAATCCCCATTACTGGCCCCTAAAAAAAAAAACCCAACAGTTGGGAGGTGGAGGCAGATTGAGCATCACTTAGGCTAACGCCAGCCGGGGCTACACAGTAAATTCAAGCCCAGTCTGGATATAGCGTGGCCCTGTTTCAAAAACAAAAATAAAAAATAAGCAAACAAAAAACAACAAAAATTCTGTGCCTGTAATCCCTGAGGCAAGAGAATACTGCACGTTTGAGACCAGCTTGGCTACAAGGCCAGTCTGAACTGCATAGCGAGTTCCTGTCTCAAAAACATTAAAAGAAAAGAAAATTTTGTATAAGATGGTAGGAGCAGATGCTGCATACCAGCAAGCTTAAGAGCTCAACACAAGGATCAGCGAGGTAGCTCAGCAAACTAAGCTCTTGCTTAGGTAAGCACAGAGCGCCAGTCCAGCCCCTGGGCGCACTAAGCCAGCCACCAAGACCAGGTATTGTGGCTCATGGCCATAATCCCAGCACTGGGGAGGCTGAAAGCAGGAGAATCACTACAAGCTGCATTGTGAGACCCTGTGCCAAGCGCATTAGAAAAAGAGAGAGCTCAACACAAAAGACCTATATGCTAACAAAACATTTTCTCCTACCTTGGGCAGGCTACAAAGGTTCCAGATTAGTTTGTGAAATATATGCATTCCAAATGCTAAAAGCTGGGTTACAATGAACTACAGAATCGTCTAAGGTTTATTATACCACTTACCATAGACCTGACCTAGTAGATGGTATTGTGGACACCAAAATGGCCTGGACTAAGTTCTCCACTGTTCCTTCTGAGATAATTAACAGGCTCAGGGGCAAAGGATGGGCAATAGTGGGGTGAACAGGATCAAAATATATAGGCCAATGGCACACGCCTGTGATCCCAGCATTCAGAGGCGGAAGCAGAAGGATCACCATGAGTTCGAAGACGGCCTGGGCTACATAGTGAGGCCCTGTCTCATAAAAAAAAGAGGGGCAGGGAGATAGCTCAATAGAATAAGCGCCTACCTGGCAAGCACAGGCACCTGAGTTCAATCCCTGATACCACGAAAGAAGAAAGAAGGAGGAGGAGGAGGAGGAGGAAGAAATAAATGTTACATACATCAACCCTTCCATGAAACTGTAGTGGCGTGGGGGGGGGGGGTTAAAGTATGTTATGTGCATGCATTATAATCTGCCAAGAAGAATCCAATTATTCTGTAATAACTGATATGCATAAATAAAAATGAGGGGTAGGAAAAAAAAGCTGTTGATCCCAAGTCTAAAATCATGAGGACTCCTAAGCTTAGCAGCAGGGCACTTGCCTAGTATGCAGTAGGCCCTAGGTCCCATCTGTGTCACCACCACCCTCCAAAAAAGATAAAAGCACTTGTTGGTCTGTTAGCCTCACAGACAGAAGCCCATTCCTCTTTCAGACCAAGAAGGTTTCTGACTAGCTTGGGGAAAAGCACAGCGCAACTGACGGGCTTCAGAGCCGCCGCAAGAGCTCCCAATCCCCAGTGCATCGCTCTGCTCTTCCTTTTTCTCCACTGCTCCCTCAGGAACGTTTCTAAGTGTTACTAATCACTCTCCCATAAAACTGTAATAGCACAGAAAGACAAACCACTGCGATCACCTGAGATTCTTCTACCTCCGCCCAGGAACTGATTTTCACTTTCCCAAGGGATATCACCCTCGTCCAGGACATGTGTTCTGATGTGCAGAAGAAAACCTGCAAAAAACACTGCTAGTCCTAGGGAGAAGGTTACACAGAAGGAGAGCAGAGTGCTCCAGGGTCTCTGTCGACCTCTGTGCTGCTTGCACGTCCTCCTAAGTGGATTACTCACACGTCACTCGACTAACAGAAAATGCCGGAAACAAACTACAGAGCGAACAGATGCACAGATGGGCCATGTCCATGCCCTGACTACTGAGCAATCAAAGAAAGCAACACACACTGCTATCACTCCCAGCATAAGCGTTCAGCGCTAGAGCACCCTTTATGCTCAGAGACACCAAGCAGCTGCAGTGCCTAGGGCTGGCGGGAGGGGGCACTGCTGAGGGAATGGGGGACTCCAAGGACAATGGACAGTTTCTAGAGTGATGGTGGTACAATTACACGGCACTTGTCAAAGTTCTCATTCAACAGCAAAGGAACTCTACTACATGTTTGTAATTCTTTACAAGCTAAATAAGATGACGAAGTAAAGCTATGCAAAAATTTTCCCTTCCAAAGGCCAGCCTGATAGCTCAGTGGACTAAAGCGTGCAATTCGGTAGAGCACAGTCGCTGAAGTTGGACCCCCTGTATGTGTCCTGTGCCATGCCGTGCCATGCCATGCTGGCAATGCCCCGGGGGTGTGCCGAGCTGGTGATTGGGACTGGGAGTGGTGGTGCATGCCTGTAATCCCAGCACTTTGGGAGGCTGAAAACAGAATCACTACAAGGGCCCAATCTACATAGTGAGACCCTGTGGATCCTGTATCCCCCATCTTAAATGCATGAAAAATTTAAAAAACAAAAAAATTTCTTTTCCACTGACATACATGATTTTAAGATTTACTTTTACAAGCGAGGTGTGATGGCACACACAATCCCAGGACTTAGGAGGCTGAGGCAGGAAGATCACTGTGAGTTTAAGACCAGCCTGGGCTACAAAGTGAACTCGAGGCTAACCTGAATTGCACAGTGAGACACTCTCTCCAAAAAAGACCAAAAAATGAAAGAAAGAAAAGATTTATTGTTACAATATAACACAATAAAGTGACAAAATGTCCACCAATGAGAAATGAGGCAGAAACCTTGCAGGAAGGGGCTAGGGAGTTAGCTCCATGGCATAAGTGTCTCCCTGGCAAGTGCAAGGTCGTGAGTTCAAACCCTGGTCCCTCAAAAAACAAAAAAAAAAAAAATTGACGTTTGGGCCGGCGAGATGGTTCAGTGGTCTAAAGCGCCTGCTTAGGAGGGCTCAGGCAACTGCAGGGACTGCAGTTCAATCCCCAGCACCACATGCTGCGCCAGCGCCACCACCAGGGCAGGCTGAGCCAGCCACAAAATGAATAAATGGAGAAACAAACACAACAAGCAAACAAATAAATAAATAAATAAAATTAAAAAAAAAAAAAAAGAAACCTTGGAGGAGTCCAGGTTGTGCATTTTGGTCAAGGGACACTGCATTCACAAGAAGCCACAGGGAGGAAACAGGCACAAAAGCTCCTCAGGAAGGGCTGAGGAGGGAAGCCAGCCTGGCTCACCACTCTTTCACTATGGCCAGAGACCAAAATGCCCTCAGACAAGCAGGTTCACAGGGCAACTGGGCACCAACCACATAATGCTACCAGCCCTGGACAGCCTGTGGCTGGTCCACCAGGGAGCCTGCACATTTCCTGTGTGGGACATCAACTTTACAAATCCACATCCCTGGAGGAGCAGAACACTGGTCCAGCAGCTAAGTTCTTCCTCAGACCCCTCAGGCACTCTGCCCTCAGCTGGGCCACAGGCTCCCCGCTACCTCCCCTCTGACAGCTCCCGGCTGCACAGTCCTGGCTGCCCAATAGTACCCAGCTTCTGCCTAACTCACGCGCACATTAGGCTTACAACCAAAGCTGGGCCGGGAATGGTGGCCCACATCTGTCATCCCAGCACTCGGAAGGCTGAGGCTTCGAGTTCCAGGCCAGCCTGAACTGCATGCATAGTAAAAGACGAAAACAAAAACAAAAGCAACTAGCACATTCATCTTTACGCCAACATCCCCATCTATTCCGCCGGAAAATCGTCTTTTCATTAATTTTCTTATCGAACAGCTACGCACTAAGCACCGTCTTCGGCCGAGACTCACTCGCTGAAGCTTTAAGGGCAAAGAAGGGAAGAATCCGACCGTATGCGACGGGTCCTACGCGCGACGGAACAAAAGGCCCGCCATGCGAGCTGCTGCAGGGCGCAGGCAGCGGCGCCTCTCTGGAGGAGACCAACGACCTCAGGAGCGGGTCCAGGGTGTGGGACAAGCGGCCGCGAAGCCCTTCATACATCGCCCCGCGGGAAACCCGACGGCTCTTGGCGGAAGAGCAAAGATCTGAACCTCCCGCGGCTGCGTCGGGTCCGAGGACGCGGCGGCAGGCGCTGCCGGTCCAGAGCACCATCGGGAGGACCCGCCACTGGGGTTTTTGTTTTGCTTGTTTTTCTGCAGTGCTGGGATGGACGTCGAGGCCTCGCCCGGGAAGCCCCACCGCGGAGCCACACCCCCGGCCCGAGAGTCGCGAATGGAGCGACGGAAGCCCGGGCGGCGAGGGCCAGGGTCGTGCCGCGGTGGGCCTGCGGGGCAGACGCCAGGCTGCCGAGGGCCGGGGGCGCGGGATCGGGACCCGAGCAGGCCTCACTGCGGGGCCGGCGGGGTCCTCCCTCCCACACAGCCTCAGGCGCGCGCAGACTAGGCTCCGAGAGTGCCGCTGGGACAGCGCAGCGGCGCGGGAGGCCGAAGCGGGAAGGCCGCTGCAGCCCGGGGCGGCGGCACCGCCAGACCCGAGCCCAAGAGCGCGCAAACCACCACCGCGGCGTCTCGCTCTTCCAGCCGAGCAGCGTGCGGCTCCCGCAGAAACGAAGAGCCACCTCCGGGCACCGGGCCCAGCCACTGAGAACACAGAGGCGGCCTGGGCCCGGCCCGCGGCTGCTCCCGGCCCCGCCGCCCGCGACAAAGCGCCGCCGCGGCCTGAAGCCGACGCGACCCGGCGGCGGGGCTGGGGGCGCGAGGAACCCCGCCCGCCCGGCCTCCGGCCGGGATTCCCGCCCGACGCCCAGGGGCCGCCCTGTCGCCGCCGCCACAACTCACAGGGGCCGCCAAGCCGCTCTCCGCAGCGCGCGGGAGGCTCGAACGCGCCTCGGCCGCTCAGCGCATCCGGGTCCGGGCGCAGGAAGCGGCGGCGCGGCCGCTACGGCAAGCGGGAGGGACGCGCGATGCCCAGGCCGCGCGACCTCCCACCGCGAGAGGGCGCGAGACGCCGCACGGCCGGCACTGCCGCTCGGGGACCCGGAGCGCCGAGGCCAGGGCTGGACGGCGGCGAGGCCGCAGGGCGGAGCGGGAGCGGGGCGAGCTGAGCCTCGGGGCGGTCAGCGCCTGGCCCTGGCCGGGCGGGGAGGCCGGCAGCCACCGCTGGGTGAGCAGGGGCGGTTAGCAGCGCCTCTGGACGTGGACCACAAGACCTGGGCAGCACGTCCGCAAGCCCCAAGTGAGGCTTGCGGGACCCAGACATTCTTGTGGATTAACAAGTTGTCATAGCTTGTAGCGGACTACTACTCAGCTAGGAAAAGGGAAACGAAGACCTAACGTGCTGCCACGTGAGTGACCCTGGAGAGCAGCTTAGAGGAAGGAGCCATACACAGAAGACCACCTGCTACAAAGATGGATTCACAGGGGCTGGGGCCTAACGGGGTCCCTGTGAGGATGGGTGTTGTGCTTTTTGCACAGTCGTGAGTTTTACTAAAAAGCCACTGAACTGTACTCTGGTGGTTCTGGGGACTGAACCTAGAGCTTTCGCAGTCCGTGGTTAATGTTTAAAACAGCGTCTTGCTAAGTTGCCCAGGCTAGGCGGGAATTTAGGAGCCACCTGCTTCACCCTCCCAGACTCCTGATTGCCCAGCTACTGATTTAGACAGGATTGCTGTGAATTCAATGCCAACTTGGCCTTCATAGCAAGACCCATCTCAAAAAAAAAAAAAATCATAGTATCAGGGATATAGCTCAGACACAAGTACCTTCCTGGCCACCACAGGTCCTGAGTTCCTTCTCTGGTACCAATGGAAAAAAAAAAACAACTTTATACTCCATGGCACAAGTGCCTGCCTGGCAAGTGCAAGGTCGTCTGTTCGAAACCCCGGTCCCGCAAAAAAAAAAAAAAAAAAATACAAAATTTTGTTAGGCCATCTCGGCCTGCCCTGTGGGAGGGGCTGCCACAGCATGTTGTGCCCGGCATCCAAACACAGTCCCTGTGATTGCCTAAGCTTGCCTAAGCAGGCGCTTTAGACCACTGAGCCATCTCGCTGGCCTAAAGGAAAAAAGTCTTTTTTTTTCTGTCTTTTTGAGACAGGGTCTCCCTATACAGTTCAGGCTGGCCTTGAGCTCACTTTTGTAGCCCAGGCTGGTCTCGAACTTGCACCGATCCTGCTGCCTCAGCCTCCCAAGTGCTAGGATTATTAAAAAAAATCTTGAATTTTATGCTACATGTAAAAATTATATCTGAATTTTTAAAAGAAATTCATTGTTTGGAAAGAAAAAAAAAAGTGGTGGCTGAGGCAGCATGGTTGCCCTGAGTTTGAAGCCAGCCTAGACTGCATAGTGAGACTCTGTCTCAAAAAAAAAAAACACTAGCTGGGCAAGGCAATACATGTTGTAATCCAGCATGTGGGAGGCTGAGGCAGGAGGATCAGTGTGAGTTTGAGACCAGCCTGAACTGCATAGCGAGACCCTGACTCAAAAAGAAAAAAAAAAAAAAACAGTGCAGACCCAGAGCCATAGTTATTGACAAGCATGCAAGCTGGCTTGTCTTCCCAGCCGCTTGGGAGGCAGAGCTGGGAGGATCTGCAGCTCAGGGCTATCCTGGGCAATAAAGCAAAAACACGCCTCAAAAGTAAAATAGGAAAGACACCCTCTAGAAGAGCAGCACAGGCCTGAACCAAGGCAGGAAAGGCACCACGCGGGGAAGGCTGAGGCTGGCGGGGACATGCGCAGTGCAGAAGCTCCGCAGGCAAGGGTTGGGGAGCAGCGAGCACCCCAGGGCCCCACCTCAGCCACCCACCTGCTCCGTGAGCCTGCCCTGCATTCTAGGCTCTGAGTATGCCAGTCTCTTGACAAAGCACAACAAGAGGAAAAGGAATTGCTAAATAAACATTTATTTAGTTAGAAAATCTCAGCACTGGGAGGCTGAGGCAGGAGGATCGCCAAAATTCAAGGCCAGCCTGGGCTACCAAGGCCCATGCACAGATGCACTGGTGGGTAAGGCAGGGTGTCCTGTGACAGCATGGTCCTGAGGTGCAGCCAGCCCAACAGGCAGGCCCAGAATCCTTGGCTCTGGGGTCAAGAGGTGCTTGTAGCCCCGGGGGGGTCAGTCCGAGTCCTGGTTGCTGCAATCCGCAGGGCTCGGGTCCTATAGGACAGGAAGAAAGGCTGTAGGACCAGCACCAGGGCGCTGCTGTGCACCACCACCCTGTCACCAGGCCCTACCTCAGATGCCTGCACCCTTCTAGTTCTAATATAGCAGGCAACCAAGCCAGGTGTGGTACTGCACATCTGTGATACCAGCACTCAGAAGGCTGAGGCAGGAAGACGCTATGAGTTCAAGATCAGCCTTGACTTCACCCCATGGCCAGCGCCTGGAGACACCGCCCCTACCTGAGTGCCCAAGCCCACAGTTGCAGCGTTGGCAGCAAGCGTGCTGGCGCTGAAGTCGTGGATGGGCAGGGTGCTGAGCCACTGGGCCATGGAGCGCTCGTGCCGCTCAGTGCTGACGATGGTGGGGTAGATGTGCTGCTCCTTGAAGGCCGCCACCTTGGCCTCCTCCTGCGCCCAGTCCAGCGGCTCGTGCAGCCCGTCGCTGCCGAAGCGCTGGTTGTATGTCTCGAAGTGCACTCGCTCCAGCACCAAGCCGAGCCCCGGTGCCTTGGGCACGTCCACCTTCTCCTCGCCCCAGCTGCGCGCCAGCACACTCTCGGGGGCATAGCCCTTCACGATGGCCACCACCAGCCCCACCATCTTACGGATCTGGTGCATCATGAAGCTCTGGCCCTTCACCTTGATCACGGCGAACTCCAGGCCCTCCCGCTCGAATGGTGGCTCACAGTACATCTCCAGCACGTAGCGCCGTGCACTGGGCTCCCGGGGCCCCTTCTGTGAGGTGAAGTTGTGGAAGTTGTGGGTGCCCTGGTAGCAGGCCAGCAGCCGGTTCACCTGCTGCAGCGTCTCTGCGCTCAGGCGGTACGTCTCATCCTGCACGTCCCGGTCCTTGTGGGCGAAGGCAAAGGTGGGCAGCATGTAGAAGTAGGTCCTGGCGTCACACCTGTTCTTGGAATTGAAGCCACCTGTGACCCTCTTCAGCCCTGGGGATGTGAGGACATGTCAGTGAGCAGAACCAGCAGCACAGTCCTGGCCACGGGGTGGGTGGCAGCACTCACCGCCACACCTGCAGCCCAGGCTGGGCTTGGGACGCCAGCCTCCGCTGGACCCACGCGACACCCGAGCTGAGTGGAACCCAGGCCCTGCCGGCCATGCAGGGTGTGAAGACCAGAGTTGGCCAAGGCGTGCAGAAATAAACCCACCTCACCTCACACCAGCCCCAGGTGTGAGTCAGGCAGCCTTGCTAAGCCACAGGAAGGTAGATGTCCAGAGACCCAGGGCCCCCGGCCAGAGGCTGCTCGCAGACCAGGCCCCGCAAAGGACAAGGCTTCTTACGGTGAAGCCAGGACACAGCCCAGAGCCCCTGAACAGGACCAACCAGACAGTCCCAGCACACAGGCAGGCAAAGCAGCCAGGGAGGCCCAGGCCCCGGCATGAGGACATGGACCTGGAGCACATGTGAGCCAGGCACACTGGCTCACCTCTCCAGTCTCAGCAGTTCAAGAGGCTAAGGAAGGAGGGAAGCCACCCTGGGCAACTTTAGGAGACCCGACCTCGAAAAATAAAAAGGGCTGGGGATGTAGCTCACGGGCACAGCACTTGCTGGCAAAGACCAAGCCCGAGTCAAGTCTTCAGAATGATCCAAAGAAAAAGGGCACGAGAAAGACTTGCATGCAGGTGACTCCGCCCATTGAGCCTGTCTGCACGGATTTCCAAAAGAGGCAAGAACTACAGGACTGAGGCTCAACTCGCTGGAGCCCGCTGGGCATAGATACACAAGCTCCCAGCTCACAACCCCGTACCACAAAAAATGGGTGGTGGGTCTGGGGAGGCGTGGGATGAGCAGAGCTCCCTCGAGAGACAGGCAGGCTGGATCCGGCTGCGCTTCAAGGAGTTGGCACCCCCGGCAGCTCCTCCCTTCCTGGCACCAGCCAGGCCTGGCGCACATTCTCTTGTACATATCACCCCATCTGTGTGGGTGACTCCACCCTGGGTCCTGGCCTGCATCTAAGATCCAGCATCATAAACATCCAGAGACCCTGGGAGGACTCCTGTGGTTCCAGACATAACTGCTATGGAAAGGCTGAACAGTGCCAGCGGACACCTCTGCTGCAGGCGGCTGCGGTGTTGGCCACGGCCTGTGACCCCGCTTCACCACATGCGGACGCTAACTGCTGGGGAGCTACTGTCTCCAGCATGGAGACACTGCTGGTGCTCCTAGAGGGCAGACACTGAGAAGCCCTGAGGCAGGGGCACGCCCCAGAGGAGAAGGCCACAGTGGGACACAAAGGACCATCATTCCGTGTGCGATACACACCTGAAGCCCCCACCACTGGGGGGCTGGGACAAGGGGCCAGAACCGGAGCCAAGTGTGGACTACACACTGAGACCTCATCTCAGAACCAAGAAGAGAAAACAAAGCACCGTGTGACAACGGGGCTCTTTGGCCGAGAGGCTTTCTGTCCCCATCTGCTTCATGGTGGCTCCTGGAGAACGGGGGAGGACCTGCTCTGTTCTACCTCCATGGCCCTGACACCCTACAAGGAACGGGGCACACATGGCGCATGTCTTCCTGCAGCGCTCCACAGGGTGCAGCTGCCTGCCTGCCCCAGGAGGCTCACCCAGGATCCGGATGTGGGACGGAAGGTGGCTATTGATCTTGTCCAGAAGGTCATCGACCAGCCACACCTTCAGGGACACAACCTGGCCCGCTGCAGACACTCCCTGTGAAACAGCAGAGCAGGAGAGGGTGGGTCCCAGCCCAGGCACACACCAGCCCTCATGTAGCCCCGTTCAGGGCTCTCAGACCCAGAAGGATGTTGGGGCCCAAAGACACTGGATCAGGGGTCCAAATGGAATCAGAGTCCCAAGTGAGCCCTGGCTCCCAGCAACTCTGGAGGAACAGCACAAACACAAGGACGCTGAGGGAGCAAGGAGTAGACTCCTTCCCATCACCACACTGGCAATCTTGGGGTGCGAGAGGGTTAGGGGGCCCTGGAGTCGGATGGGGAGGACATGGGTATGCGAACAGAGTGAAAACCCGTAGTGTGGGCTGAAGGCCTGGTCATGGTGAAGCCCAAGGCTTAATCCCAGTACCAGGGTATGAAAGCTAACAAAACATCTCGCTTGCTCAGGCCAGGGCAGGACCTGCCCCTCCTACTCAGCCTCAGAGGTTTCTACTCCTCTCTTTCAAATTGCAAAAAAGCAAACAGAAGAACCAAGCCATCTCTAAAGGCAGTGGGAATTGCGTGAAATGTCTACAGCAAGGAGCCTCTTTTGAAATGCTATCTTCCATTGCAAACATTTACACTCTCCTGCCTTGAAAACAGCAGAGCTGCAAACAGAAAAATGAAGAAGTAAAAAGTGGTTCAACAGGCACAGGGGCTGGGGGTTCGATCCCCAGGCCTGCTGTGCTGTCCTGCGTGTGGGGCGGGCTGAGAGGGCAACTGAGACTAGGCGTGGTGGCGCACACCTGTAATCCCAGCTCGTGGGAGGCTGTAAACAGGATCACTATGAGTCTGATCTAGTAGTAAGACCCTGAACACCCTGTAGAGCCTTCCCTAAAATACAAAAGCAAAAAGTGGTTCAGACACTGGGTATGGTGGGGCTCCTTGTAATCCCAGCACTGGGAGGCTGCAAGAGGAGGATCACTAGAGTTTCGGGGCAGCCTGGCCTACATAGTAAACTCAAGGCCAGCCTGAACTACACAGCGAGATCCTGTCTCAAAGAGAAAGAGTGGGGGAGAGGGAAGGAGGGAAGGAGGGAGGAAGAGAGGGAGAGAGGGAGGGAGGGAAGAAAGGGAAGAGGGAGGGAGGGAGGAAAGGAAAGAGGGAGGGAAGAAGGGAAAGAAGGCGAAAGGGAGGGAGGGAAGGAAGGAGGGAGGGAGGAAGGGAGGGAGGGAGAAAAAAAGCTCAGAACCACAGCAGCCTCTGCCCTTTCTTGTGGTGGACACGACAGGAAGAAGGCTCCCGGCTCCCACCTGTGTCCTCACTGCCTCTGCCAGGCTGGCCTGGCCTACCCCGCAGAGGCCAGGCTAGCGAAGGCCAGTGCTGGCAAACCTGGCCTGCCAGCAGCAAGTGCCTGGTTCCAGCCACACCTGAGACAGTCCTGGACCTCTGGCCAAAGCAAACGCCCTGCTCTGGTCAAGTTTGGCTGAGTCCTGCCTCTGCTCTGTGTGCCCCAAGAGATCTAACAGGCGGACCCTAGGTGGCAGGTGGGCCAGCTTGTCAGATGCCTATGAAGCTAGGGACAGAGGTGCCACCCACCTTGTCCGTGCGGGCGCAGCGCTGGAAGGACATCTTCCTCATGTCCACACCGTGACTCTCAGGAATGCAGCCTGCCCGCACCAGGGCAGACACCAGGTCATCTTCAATTGTCTTGAACTGCGAAGACCCCAGGTTCCTCTGGGGAAAAGGCCAGACTGTTTCACTGACCTGAGGGTGGCAAAAACTGCCGTTCCATTTCTACCAAGTGCCCACACCAGAGTCCAGGGGACATGGGCCATACCAGGCCTGTGTTGCACCCTAGCCCAAACCACCTCCCTGCCAGTGTCCCCTGCAGGAAACTCCTAGGCAGGCTGGGGTGACATGCAGGCTTCTCAGTCCACACTCCCACAGAGCAGCCTCCAGGGGGTGGACAGTGCCGGGGCAAGCAGGCTCTATCCCCAGATCTCTCTGCTGCACCTCTCAGCCTGGCCTAACAGGCACCCAGGTCCTAACCTCAGTGACACTGACACCCCGCTGACTTTCCCAAGGGGTAACTGGTGGAGGAGCCCTTCCCACAGTCTAGCTTGCAGGCTCCTCCAGCTGGCAGTGTCCCTGGGCTCAGTATAAAACTATGAATACTTCTCAGATGCCATCAGGAATATCAGGCCTTGGGCCCGCAAGATGGTTCAGCTGTCTAAAGCGCCTACTTAGGAAAGCTTAGGCAACTGCAGGGACTGCGGTTTGATCCCTGGCACAACATGCTGTGCCAGCCCCACCCCCCAGGGCAGGCTGAGCCAGCTGTTAAAATAAATAAATAAATAAAATGTCTGAAAATTATATATATATTAAAAAAAAGGAATATCAGTTCTCTGGGAACTGGTCACCACCCCCTCTTCCCTAACAAGGAACTAAGGCAAACACAGGCTGATAAGATACGCAGTTCAGACAGTGCCTACAGCAACAGCTTCCATAATCAGGATTACTCTCAAAAAAGCCGAAGTCACCCACAGCACGCCAGAGGTGGTCTGCTCCACCCAAGGCGGGAGGCTAAAAAACGGAAACTAAAACCTTTTCCAACCAATGGTCGCCATGCCATCTACCAGCAGCCAAGAAATTAGTCTCATGGCCAGGATTGGTAATACACGCCTATGATCCCAGACCTCTGGGACGCTAGGCATGAGTGTCACAAGTTGGAGCCCAGCGCGATCAACTTAGTGGAAAAACATAAAGGCCTATAGATATAGCTCAGAGTAACGGGTTTCATTGGTCCGCAGTGCAACATTTACTTTTTAAAAGTAAAACAAACATGAACTATTTTGTTACTAACAGCATTCATAGGGTAAAAGCTGTTCATACACCCAGCCAGTTTATACATTATCTTCCTGAACTGTTTACCACAGGAAACATGGTCCTGTGGGCCTTGCCCAGAGAAGTGAAAAGAACATGAAACTTGGGAGACTGAGGCAGGAGGATCCCAAATTCAAGGCCAGCCTAGGGTATGTATGGAGACCCTGTCTCAACCCTGCCCTCCCTGAGAAACAGAACTTGGCATAAAGCGGTGCTGCAGGAGGGACCATGAGAAAGAAGGTCTACCGGCTTTTATGCGCTCTAGTGAGCAAAGAGCTGAATCAGGGTGCCTGCTTGTCCATGCCTCCGTGATGCTCCCCCACATGCAAGGCACTGCCCCCCAGTATGTCCTGCGCCCTCACAGTAGTAAGCCTGGCCAGCCAACTTACATTCCCATGGTAACCAGGAAGAATCTAGCCAGTCTGCTTGCTGGTGATGGGTTCTGGCTCGAGTGTGAGGTGCTGAACTGTTATGGTGCTCAACTAGTAGGACCGAGGTCCTTAAAACACCAGCTTATCTTCCAGAGACCACCTCCCGGCTTCTTCTCCACCCCAGCCCAGGGTGCGATTTCCTTTTACCTTTCTCTCGGCCTCTGGGAAGACTCAATCAGCTCCTCAGATATTCCTTTTTCTTTTAACCGTTTGACTGCTAAGGAGCGCTAGCGGGCTCTTCTTATGTTACTCCATAATGCGAAGAGCGCGATAGCAGCAGCCAAACGGTTAATATGGCCGGCTTAGGCTGCCCTGGGGCAGCCCTGGAGCGGAGCTGGCACAGCATGCAGTGCCAGGGGATCCAACGTCGGTCCTGGGATTTCCTAAGCTTGCCTAAGCAGGCGCTCTAGAACGCTGGGCCATCTCACCGGCCCTCCTCAGATAGTTCTAAACATCCCTCTTCAACTCCATCCCTTACAAAAGTCCACAAAAGCCTCAGCCTTCTATGTCTCAGGCCAGAGGATCCCTGTCTCAGCTGGCTCAAGGTCACACACTAGACAGCCACCCAGCCAGCCCTGATGCCCGTGGGAGACGCTTGGGTGCAGTGCCAACCAAGCCCCCATTTGGCAAAGGACTCATGAAAGCGGCCTGGACTCAAGCCAAAACCTTGTGGGCTCGACTGTCTTTCCTTTCCTGAGCCGCCTTGGGAAGCTGGCCTCTGAAGGGTGCTGTGCCTCACCTGCATGCCGTGGTAGCCCTTCCCTGAGTAGGCCATGAGCAGCACGACCTTGCGCTTGGGCAGCTTTCGCGGCTGCGCCTCATCCTCATCGCCCCGGATCCTCTTGGGGGTATTCTGCGCCTCCTCCCAGACCCAGCCTACACGAGCCTTCTTGTCGGGCGGGTTGGCAGCCGGTGCGGGGGGCGTCTCCTTCCCGGCCATTAGGGACAGGCTGGGGAGACACGGGAGAACGCGCGGGCCAGTGAGGCTGCGAGGCACGGAGCAGCTCAAGCCCACTCCAGCCCTCGCTGGAACCTGGCCCCTGAGCTGCGTCCCCACCTCAGCTCCCCCACGGGGACTGGACGATCGGAAAGGACAGCACTGAGGGTAGTGCCAGGCAGTTGGGTTGGGGGCAGCGAGGGGCAACTGGGGGCGGCGGAAAGCAGGACAGCATGCGGGGCGTGCCGGGTCTTTACCAGCGGGCGCGCGGGCCGGGGCGCGCCGTCCACCGTCCCCAGGCTCTCAGCAGCGCAGCCTGCAGGCCGGGGATGCCCATGTGCGGCGGGGTGCGGACGTCGGCCCCGGACCCCTGGCGAACTCGGACCTCCGACCTCCTCCGGGACCCTGGGCGCTCCTACCCACCCAAGGGCCCGCGACGACTCGATCTGGGCCCTGCCGGGCCTCTTCCCCCACCCCTCCCAGGGTGCTGTGCTCGGGAGTCGGGGTCCCGCCCTCGCAGGGACCAGAGGGTCGCGCTCGCCCACCCCACTCACGGCGCGGCGGACGCAACTGAGGCCGACCACGTGGGCGAGGGCGGAAGCGGACGCGCGCCGCACCGGACGGCGGCCGGGCAAGGACAAAAGTCCTGGGGGAGGGGTGGTGTTTCTCTCTAGCCGCGGAGCCTGTGCACGGCTAGGGGATTGGTGAGCTTCGGTGACGCCGGCGCTCCCTGTAGTGACGGGGCTGCAGCTACCGAGTCCTCGGGGTGACCCCGTTGTCAGGTCAGCGAGCACGCGCTCAATCCTCGTACCCATCGCGGGGCGCAGGGACCCAGACGTCTGTTTCGGGCAGGCGGTGGCGGTCACCCGCGGACTTAACCCTGGGAACCGGCCCAAAGACCCACCCAAAGCGGAGTCAGCGATGCAGTGACTCGCCCTGGGCCACAGCCAGGTTCACAGAGCACCGGGGCCTGGTCCTGCCAGGCGAGCGCTGCCACACCAAGATGCAGTGCGGACCCCCACGTTACACCCACTGCCCCAGAAGCTTTTCTGCTCGCTCCGGCAGGGATGGCAGCTACAGACGGAACAAGACGCCTGCTTGGCCCCAGCATCTCCGGCTTGCGGAAGATTTTCTCTGGTGGGAAGCTGGCCGCACTAGTCTCTCTCCCAGACCCAAGACAGCCTGAGTCCGGAACAGCAGGGCATAGGGCTCTCCTGCTGGGGCCTGCGCGTCTGCAGCATCTTGTCTGTCTGCGGTCCTTCACCTCTCCATGTCCATCGTGGCATCGCCTTCCAACCCTCGTCTGTCCTCCTTTTCCTCCTCCTCCATGAAGTCTCACACCTGACCAGTCGGGAATTGTGGGCAGGAGGGAGCAGCCTGTTCCAGGCTGGGTACGGGCACTGCAAAGGCACTGGGGCAGAAGAGTGTGAACCCCTAACTGTGGGTAGAGTCTTGCAGCTGGGCATCCACCGGGGTCTGCAGTTAGAGAAGCCACAAGTCTCCCTGCCACCGCACTGCCCCACCTTCTGTCTCGTTGAGGGGCGCCTGAGGCAGCATCCAGGGGCTCAGAATGGAGGCTGCCCCTCCTGCATGAGCCCCACCTCTAGTCACGCCTGCCCCAGCATCAGGTACCTAGAGATGAGTGATGTTTAAAGGACTGTCGTTTGGAACCCGTGAGCCAACGCGGCTGGGGTGAGATGTGAGCAGGTGTTACATGCGTCACCACACACCTGTCAAAACCAGTGACTGCACCCCCAGGGCAAGCCAGGACTCTGGTAACTAAACTATTGCCATCATACCATGGGACTCAAACACTCCAGCCACAAGGAGGCCAGTGGGAGAAAAGCCAGGGTTCCCTGCACTCATCATTCAGTTATTCAGTAAAACCTAGAACTGCAGTAAGGAACAGTCCACTGAGGCAGCAATGCCACGGGTGAGTGGGGGCAGCCCCGGCAGCTGAGACCACACCATGTGCTCCTCTCTGTCTGGAGCCAGCCCCTCTGCATTTGCAAGTTCTTGGCCTGCAGGAAATTTTGTTAATACTGTTTCACCTTTCCAGTAATTTCTTTCTTTCTTTCTTTTTTTTTTTTTTTTTTTTTTGTGGAACTGGGGATCGAACTCAAGACCTTACACTTGCCAGGCAGGCACTGGTGCCCCTGAGCTATCTCCCCAGCCCCACCAGTAATTTTTTTTTATCTGATAATTTATCTTTTTTTTTTTGGCAGGACCAGGGTTCAAACTCATGACCTTGCACTTGCCAAGCAGGCCCTTGTGCCATGAAGCTATCTTCCCAGCCCTGCTTAATTTATCTTAAAAAAAAAAAAAAAAGCTTAAAAACATAAGCCCTAGGGGCTGGTGAGATGGTTCAGTGGTCTAAAGTGCCTGCTTAGGAAAGCTCAGGCAACTGCAGGGACTACGGTTCGATCCCTGGCACCACGTGCTGCACTAGCCCCACCACCAGGGCAGGCTGAGCCAGACATAAAATAAACAAACAAATAAAAAAAATTAAAAAAAAAACAAAAACACATAAGCCCTAGGGGCCAGGGAGATAGCTTTATGGCACAAGTGCCTGTCTGGCAACTGTAAAGTCATTAGTTCGAACCCCGGTCCTGCAAAAAAAAAAAAGCCTTAGCCAGGCCATTGTGGCACACGCCTATAATCCCAACACTTGGGAGACTGAGGCAGGAGGATTGGTGTAAGTTTGAGACCAGCCTGGGCTACAAAAAGTGAGCTCAAGGCCAGTCTGAACTGCATAGCAAGACTGTCTCAAAAAGACAAAAAAAAGAAAAAAGAAAAAAAGGGGACCGGGGAGAGAACTCCGTGGCACAAGGGCCTACCTGGCAAATGCAGAGTTGAGTTCGAACCCCAGTCCTACCAAAAAAAAACAAAAACAAAAACAAAAAACCCTACAATACAATAAAAATGCAAACCAGCCTAGTGCTGATGGCTCAAGCCTCTCTGAGAGGCTAAGACTGAAGAATCAAAAGATCCAGGCCAGCCTGGGGAATGTGGCAACTTAGTGAGATCCTGTATCAAAACACAAAACAAAGGAACGGGGATGTGGCTCAGAAAGTACTGGGTTCAGACACCCACAGAATGCAGTACAAAAAAGGCAAACAAAAAAAAAAGTGGTAAAGGCGATCACAGTAAGATCACTTGTTGACAATCAGAGGACTTGAACCAAGGTGGTCTTCAGGTAGCACCTGCCACCGCAGTTACTCCTAAGGCAGAGACGGGAGCCCTTGGGCCTGGGGATTTGCAGTCAGGCAACGCGAGACGGGGCGCCCTGGAGTCTTCATGAGCAAAGGTGGCATGGAGACCACTAGGATCCTGACACCAGAGGACACAGCGGGTGCCATACTAGTGGCCAGACTGACTTGTGAGGGACGTGGGAGTTCTTGGGACCCCACAGCCGCTCCCAGCATTGCTGAGGAAGCAAGCAGTGTGGCTAAGGTCAGCACTGTAGCGCAGAGGCAGGACGAGTTTAGTCAGTGCAGCAGGAGGTCCTGAGTTCAGTCCTCAGGCAGGTGGCCCAAGGGCTATGGCACTGCGTGCACTCTGAACCAGTACCCGCTGGCCCAGAGGGACTGTCTGCTGCAGGACTAGAGCACATTAACGAATACCAACTGTCCTTTCCCACGAGGTCCCAGCTGTCACCCTGGGGTTTGCTCCCAACGCTAGCGCTGGGCCAGCCGCCACAGCCAGTGGGGACCCAAGGGTTCCTTGATGCCGCCAGCTGCCGTGTGCGGACCTAGCAGAGGGCACAGGATGGCAAGGACAGGGGAAGGCCAACCAGAATGAACCACGACATGGTCAACAATTCCAAAGGTTTATTCCCGTGTTACACGACAGGATGGGGACTCACAGAATGCAGCAGACAGCCAAACCTGACTGGAACAGCAGGAGCTGCTCCCAACGCACAAAGCCACCACACATCCAGCAGCCACTGGGAGGTCAAGGCGACAGGTGCCTCCTGCACAGGCACCCATCAGCCATGAAGTAATAAATACAGTCATATGCAGCAGGGTGAGTTGCAAGGCAGCCAAGCAGACCCTTCGGGAACTGTGTTGTGTCCCAGCTCAGTGGCACTACTTCAAGTATCACAAGGAAAAACGTGTTCTGTGTGGCCTGTGACCTTTGGATCATCTTTTGGGCACTGCAGAGCCACAGGCCCTCCTGCAGGAGTTTGTGGATACATTCAAGTAGGTCTGGGCAGGGCTGTGCAAGATTCTGGACCAGGGTGCCCAGCGTGTGCCCACCCCAGATGAAATCTGTGGCCCTGGTGGCCACCTGGCACAAAAACAGCAAAGCTCAATGCATTCTGCATTCACGGGTTTTTCCTTGCAGCACAGAAAACCCACCGACCTGCCCACCTTGTCCAGCTGAGGAAGGCAACGGCATGGCCTGACCTGCAGGGCATGGGGACAGCCAACACTTAGATGGGGACAGACGGAGACACACGGGGAGACACACACCCACACACTCTTTCTCTCCAGGTGGTAGGCCTCACACATGCAGCCGGAGTGGCGCCTTCTGCTGCCACTGTCCAGGACACACAGCGGAGTCCAGGCCCACCCCAGCTGCCCCACCCTCCCAAGCAACATGAAATACCTACAGGGTTGCTTTTTTGTGTTCAGGGTCTCACTATATAGCTCTGACTCAGTGATCCTCCTGTTTCCTGCCAAGAGCTGGGATTACAGGTGGGTGCCACCATGCCCAGACTCCATTGCAGGCTCAGCATACCCAAGAGTGGAGGCCCCAAGAGTGGAGCTGGCATGGCAAGCGGGGCTAGGAATCAAACCCTGGCCCCTGCGCTTCCCTAAGCAAGTGCTTAGTCTGCTGAGCTACACCAACGGCCCTAAGGGTTGCTTCTTTAAAGAAAAAATGAGCTGCAGAAAAATAACACACATTTTTAGAAGTGTGAAAAGTTACGTGTTCTGGGTCTAGAAAGCTGAGGTGTTTCACTGTCCCTAGGAAAACATTAAATACAAGGGCCACTGCTCCTGTGGGCAAGAGAGCCACACTGATGCCCTCAGAGGCACACACACACACACACACACACACACACGGGTCTCTGTATAGGTATACATGTATATACACATGAACACAGGGGGTTCTGTATAGGTATGCACACATATGTACACATGTACACACAGGGCTATGTATAGGTATACACATATGTGAACATATACAACTGGGAGGAAACAGTTCCCCGTCTCTGAGGCTGGGTTCTGTCTGCATAAAGTGCTTGGTGATTTACAAAGCTGGGTGGGGTCCAGGGGACAGGTTTCTAGAGGGCTGCGAGCCTGAGGCCGTGCCCCTTCATGGGAGCCACGGGAAGTGACCTGGAAGAGTTCACTTTGGCTTAGAGTCAGCAACACCAGCTCAGGGCCCGCCTGTCCTCAGCATTGCCTGGGGCACAGGGGTGGCAGTGCCAATGCATGCCTGCCCACCATCTCCCAGCACCAGCACAGGTGGGAGGTGGCCTGAGAGGATGCACCGCAGCCCATGGCAGGAAGAAACCAGCAGGCCGGACGTGGGTGCCACCTGCTATGTCCCCGCCAGGACCCAGGCAGCTGCTCAGCACCAGGGAGCAGGGCCAAGGCTGGCAGGCCAGCCGCCATCCAGCAGCGCGTGCAGCCCACCACAGGGCTCGCCAGCAACGCGTCAGGCACAGACGCCGGAGAGCAGGGCTGAGAGTCTCCGCTCGATGCACAGCTTGCCTGTGGGAAAAGATGTGTGGGCTGGAGGTGGGGAGGACCACCTCGCCCCCACAGGCCCGAGCCCCAGGCACTCACACTTGGCGATGTTCTCAATGTCGGCCTGATCCGTGAGCATGTGCTGCAGCCCCTCCAGCAGCAGCAGGGCCTTGTGGTAGCGTGGCACACAGCCTTCATGGTGCTGGAACATCTCATCCAGCGCGGCCGACTGCACCTGCAGACAAGGGCAGAGCTGGGCCTGGGCAAAGGCTGATGGCCACAATGGGCAGACCTGGTGGCACCACTGTGCACGTGCAAGGACAGGTGTGCAGGTGCCAGGGTCACTGGCCAGCACAGCTCAGGTTGACTCAGAAACAGCTGGAACACCCCAGGTGGAGGGACAGAGCTGGCTATACAGCAGGGGTCCTCTCAGGACTCAGGTGGCGTCCCTGCTGGTGACAAGCAGATCAATAGCAGCTGCTGGTCACACCTGCAGAGGGGTCAGGGCAGGGAGTAGACTGCCTAGGCCTTGTCTGCACTGCAACCTACTGCTGTGTGTGAACTATCTCTGGGCCAGACTGGCCCAGGAGCTCTGGAAGTTGGTTGCCAGTTTTATTGGGGTAAGACAGTCTGCCCCGCCGTGTGTGGGGAGCACCCTGCGCTGCGGCTCCCACGCCCCCCTCATACCATCTGCACAGCATGGCTGAGGATGAGCCTCTCGGCAGTGACGCTGTGGATGCCGCCCAGCAGCCGCTGCTTGTCCAGGAAGAAGCGCTGCAGCCGCAGGCTCAGGCTCTGGCAGGATGCCACGCTAGCCTTGTACAGCTCGTTCAGCTTGCGCACCACTGTGGGAGGGGGCTTAGTCAGCTCACTGCCTAGTGAGCCCGGCCGGGCATCCTACCCTGGGGGCCCTGCACTGCGCCCCAGGGCCCTCACCCTGCTTCACAGTGGACGAGAGGCACAGCTTGCCGGCCCGGATCTGGTCGATGGCTGTCTGCAGGCCTGAGGACAGCAGCTCAGCCACCTTCAAGTACAGCACCAGCTGCTCTGCGAAACTGCAGGGAGGGCGTTGGGAGGTCAGGGGTGGTACGGAGGTCAGGAGTGGTGCCTGTCTGGCAGGCCCACACCCCAGGGCACGTACCCCCACTCGCGGCTCAGCAGGCTGATCTGGTCGGCCACCATGCTCTCCTGGAGCTGGTACTCTGCACCCATGGTCGCCTCGCTGGCACTGCCCTTCAGGGCCGCAATCTCCAGCACATGCTGCACAAACACCAGCGTGAAGCGCAGGCTGTGCAGGATCTCCGTGTGCTCTTGCTGGGGCGCAGAGGCAGGTGTTGGGGTGGGTGGCAGGCGCCCAGGCAGGCGACCTGAGGAGCTCTCCAGCCCGGGGATCCCTGCCCTTTCCCCATCCCCAGGCCAGCCTCACCTCCATGAGGGTCTCCTCGGGAAGGTCAGGAGCCTCAAAGGTCATGGCCCCATCCAGGTGGGCAGACAGGGGGTCACCAGTGCTGCAGCAGTGGCCTGGGGCAGTGAGTTCAGGGGCGGCCTCGCCACAGGCCCCAGGCATCAGGTGGCGCGCAGACGAGGAGCCTGCGGAGCCTACTGTGGAAGACATGGGTGAGGGGTGGTGCCTGCACGCCTCTTTCACCTGGAGCACAGCCCAGGACTCCACACAAAGCTGACTCTTGCCTCAGTTTACCTTCCAATAAGACCACAAAGACTGGCCCCTTAGCCCCATCCAGCCCTGCGCACAGGAGCTCACTGTGCCAGAACCAAGGGCCTGGCCAACTCAGCACAGCCCTTCAGGCCAGTGGAGCAAAACTGCTGACATCTTGCACAGCGGCTTGTGTCCCAGGGAAACCCGTCCTTGGTCTGCTACGGGGATGCCCCCAACTGCCTGCCTGGCACTGAGCAGCGTTTTCACCTGCTGAAGCCTGGAAGCAGCTGTGGATGCCCAGCCCAGCCTCACCTGAGAACACCCGGGCACGGGACCCCAGGGGTGGCGTAGTTCCACTAGGGGGCGAGCCCACTGTGAACACTACAGGGGCTGGGCTGCTGGCGCCCCCAGCACGGGCTCCTGGGTGCAGGTTCCCCCCAAAGCCAGCAGAGGGTCCTGGGGGACACAGAGGGAGGGGGTTAGAGTGCGCACAGGACTAACCACACACAGCTGCCCTGGCCAGCCCTGGCATACCGATCTCCATGGGCTTCTCCTGCAGGCTGTCTATGCTGCCCGAGTCTGAGGCCTGTGGCCCAAACGCAGCCTTGAGAAGCAGGTCAGTGAGGCGGCTGGTGCTGAAGGACCTACGCAAGGAAGGCAGCGATCCAGTACCAGGCCTAGGCTCTCCGCTGACACCCTATCTCAGCTCGCCTCCAGCAAGCCTAAGAGGCCAGCTAGCTGTGGGCCAGGATCCCCAGAACCACGGTTGTTACAGAACAAGACTTGCCATCCGCCTCCCACCTGCCCCACTCACCGGCCAAAGGGGACCCTGGTGTCCTCTGGCCGCAAGCCAGAGCTCAGCTGCTGACCCTGGAAGGGCCCCACCTCTGAGAAGTCTGGCAGTGTCCGGTTCCGGGGGGGTGTCATCACCACACCCTGCTGAGCCAGCAGAGCCAACAGGTTCGGGGAGCTAGGAACCTTGGGGAAGTCGAAGGTAGGCATGGCCTGGAAAGTGGGGAGTGACACTCAACTTGCTGAAGCCCATGCGCATGCTGGCATTCTCACACTGGGCAGGGCTGGGTCTGGGGACAGGGAAATGTGGATGCCCACAGGGTGCCAGCCTGGCTTCCAACAAGCCGTGGGCCTCAGCTCAGAGAAGACTGGCCAGGGAACCCATCCGGATACCATCCCCAGAGAATCAGACCCACAGCCCATGGCCACACACAGGCACTTGCGGGCCACAGCCATGCCAAGAGTGAGGTCCGAGCAGGCAGCAGGAAGCAGGATCTGGTCCCCTTTAGGGGCTTGGGGATCGCAGGAGCTTTACCTTGGTGGGGGAGCCCAGGATGGGGGGCAGGGGGTTCCGCTGCAGGAAGTCGGGAAGCTTGGGAGAGCCACGCAGGGGCCGGCAGGACTGCAGCACAGGAGCAGCTGGGCAGGGGCCAGGCTGCGGGGGGCTGAAGGCAGCTCCCAGGGGGTCCGTAGGGGGCTTGGGCAGCTTGGGGCGGACGACATGCAGGTCCGACAAGTTGGGGGCGCTGTGCAGGCGGCAGCCCAGACCAGGAGTGCGGGGGGAGTGCTCGGGCACAGAGGAGCCTGGGAACAGTAGGGGTTTATCACCAGGCTTCTGGGGCAGAGATGGGACCACCAGATCACCACCATCCTCCTTGGGGCTCTGGGACCCTGTGCCCCTTCCAGCCAGACAACCTAACAGAGGAGCGCCTACCTGGCCGTGGTGACCTGCTAGCCCGCACCTCGGCTCCCTGTGGGGAGGGGGCCCTGCTCCAGCCAGGTCGCTCAGGGATAGTTCCGACTGGGGGAGCAGGTTCCAGGGTCAGAGTCGGCAGAAGCAGTGCCCATCCCACGCTCTACACCTGAAGCTGCACTCACCCTGTGGGGATGGTGTGTAGGGCCGACCCCCACCCAGAGACAACTTCCTGGCAAGGACAGCGCCATCAGCATGGGAAGGGGGTGACGGGCTGGCCCGGGCAAAACTCAGAGGGCTGGTGCCTCCCGACCTGCGGCTGGCAGAGGACCTGCAGACAAGGCAGGCCATGAGGCCTCAGGACAGGGGCCTTGGGGCCCTCCCCACAGGGCTGGGCACCTGAGAGCTGGCTGTGCCAGACTAGGGCACTCACCGGGGGGTGTGGTGCTGGCTGGGCAGCTGCAGGTTCTGCTCGATGCGCTGGTAGTTGTGTACTTGAGTGGGGACAGGGATGGGGACGGACACGCCAAACCTGCTGCTGGAAAAGGTGCCAGTCCGGCTGCAGGGGAAGACGAAGGCTCACAGGAACCCCAGAGGAGGAGGTGGCACCCAGGGCACGTTATGTCAGCAGCTCCAGGTGTCCCCGCCACAGCCCAGGGTGTGGGCAGGAGTGCCCCATGGGACCACCCACGTGTGTGCTAGGAAGGACACTACCCACCCATCTAGCCTCCTTACCCTGAGGGGCTGGGGGAGCTACTGCAGGGTGGGGAGGGGGACGGTGTCCGACCACGGCTCTCCAGCCCCGCAGAGGCCACCAGTGAGCTCCTGCAGGCAGAGAGAACAGATGTGGCCCTTGGGTACCAGGCCTTCATCACCTCTCCAGGCAGGGGTGCACCGGCTGCCCTGAAAGCCCTGGATGCTCACTGTTAGGGCTTGTCTAGGTGTCCCCCTAAAGGCTCATGCAGTCTTGAGGTGGCTTCTGGAATTTGTGATGGATTATTATAGGTGTGGGTGCCACACCTCCCCTGGGGCAGGTAATTTGCTTTTCAATGCAAGGAAGGAACAGAAATTAGCTGCCTGAGCTGCTGCTATTCCTCCCTTCTCTCTTGCTCTTGCCTGCCACCATGGAAGGCTGCCCTCTGCGTGTGCCTCTCTGCCTTGGAGCCAGCTAAATATGGACTGAAACCTTAAGCACCTGTGAGCTACATAAACCAAACTTCCTTCCCCCATTTTGGGTGTCGGCTGTTTGTCCCAGCAATGACAGAAGAGTAACTGAGGCACTCACCCGCTACAGAGCAGGCTGTCAGGCGGAGGCTTGGCACCAGCCCCCTCGGCCACCAGGTCACCTGTGGAGACATGGCATCTGGCCAGGTGTTTGCCACCCTCTAGAACCCACTGTACCACAGGGCTCCAGGCCTGAGTTCTACTTTCATCCTCCCAGAGGGGATCCCGAAGGGCAGTGCCGAGTGGATGGTGGCTTTGGGGCCACGCACAGTGGCTGTCTGCGGGCTGGAGTGGGCACATGCTCCACAGCTCTCTGCTCAGAACGCACCTCCTCTTCAGTTGTCCTCGCTAGCTCCAGGGCAACAGGGAGACAAACTCCCACCCTGCCTATCCCGTGAAACCCAGCTCCTACCCACTGTGGGTCCACCCAGTCACCCACTGACCACCCTTCTACCACCTCAGAACTGTGGCAGGGCTGGACCCTGTCTAGGAATATGAGGCCATGGATACAGTGGACCAAGTTGAATCAGAAAGGAAATCAGGTGAGCCCTGTCCTCAGGGTCTAAGGACAGCACAGTGGAGGCAGGGTCATGGCAGAAGGGGGCAGGCAACATGCCTGCCTGTGCTGAGAGGCACCACACTTCCTGCCCTGACCTGGGAACTGAGCGGGGACCATTACGAAGTCGTCAGTGTCACAGGAGTCCTTGCTGCTGCCGCCTGAGTCCCGGGAGCCGTGCAAGAAGGCGGTGGCATCAGCTGGGGAGGTCAGCGTCTTCTGCAGCGGTGCCATCTCCCCCAGAGACTAGAGGATAGCAAAGCCCAGTGCTCACACAGACAGGCAGGGTCGCTGCAGCTCTCCCCCACGGGGCTACCATGCCCAGCCCAGGGGCCACAGACCTGGCCTTACCGGAGGGGAAGCAAGATGTGAGGTGGAGCTGCTGCTGGAGCTGCTGCCCGACCCGGAGCTGGGGTAAGAGGGCACAGGCACGGGCGGGGCTACAGAAGGGCAGGCCATGGTACACACTGTCACGCCTCGTGCTGGAGGTGGCAGCCATGAGAAAGCCACCAGAGTAGAGTGGCCAATTCCCAAGGTAGGCGCCCTTAACTATCATCCATAACACAGCTCCCAGTGCTCCAGCTGGACCAGGAGGGGCTAAGCAGGAGCCCTCCCTCAAGCCATGACCGTGACCACAACAGCCCCCCGAGCCCTGGCAGTCATCACCTGGATGAGGTGCCAGTGCCCAGCACCAAGTGGCATCAGCCTCAACCCCATACCTCCACACCATGGCCACCTGCACCCAGCAAGAGGTGCCTCACCCACAGGCAGCAGGAAGGCCCATCGCCCTCCTGCCCCCGACTCACACTTCTTGATGGAGGCACTGGCATCCAGGAAAGGGTGGTGGAAAAACTCATCTGCGGGAGGAAGGCAGCTTCAGACCACCCCAGAGCCTGACCTTGGGGGCCCATCTCGCCCCGCCTGGACAGTCTGTGCCGGGGGGCTCCCTGGAAGACCAGGCTGTGGCCCTGCTGCTGGGGACCTCCCACCCACCCGAGGACCCAAGGGGCACGGCTGGGCCAAGGCTGCTCACCGAAGTCCATGCGGTCCTTATGGTTGCGTTGCAGGAGTGCCAGGAGCAGCTGCCGCAGGGGTGCCGAGGTCTCGCGAGGAATGCTGGAAGGGCAGAGATGAGCTGAGAGGACTGGGGAGACTGGGGAGGGGTTGATGGGACACCGGGGGAGGGGGACTGCTTACGCAGGGACTAGTGTCTTGTTCTTCTCATAGAACAGTCGCAGGTCCTGAGGACTGCTGGCCTGTGGGGACAACAGCATGAGGCAGCCCCTGCCTCGGCCTGGCACACAGGGCTCATGCCCACCCTACACTGTGCCCTCCTGGCCCTGATGGGGGTGCCTGGCACCTTAGGGTCACGAAGACAATGCAAGGAAGAAAGCAGATATACGCAGGGCTTCACGACACATAACCTTTGGGTCCCTCTCACAGGAAACAGCCCAAACCCAGCCCAGGGCCAACGACCTGAGCAGCTCCTCCACCCATGCTACAGCCTGGCAGTCCCATTCCCCTGCTCCAGGCCCCAGGCCTTGCCCACCTGAAACGGGGCCTTTCCTGTCAGACACTGGTAGATAATGGTGCCAATGCTCCACAGGTCCGCCTTCCCGTCATAGTGCTGTGACATGATGACCTCGGGAGCCTGTGGCCAGGAGATAGATTGATGCTGTGGTGCACAGCGACCCAGCCAGGCGCCAGGAAGCAGAACAGGGAGCCCGGGAGGGCTCTCGCAGGCGTGTCCGCAGAGGACGTACCATGTACATGGGAGAGCCGCACAGCGTGGCCGCCATCATGTTGCTCTGCAGGTAGCGGGCGAACCCAAAGTCAGCTGCAGGAAGAGACGATCAGGGCAGCAGCCGGGACTCGGGGACAGCGGGTCCCCGCGGCAGAGCCCGTGCCCTGGACTCACCAATCTTGACGCGAATGTTGTTGGGATTCGAACGACGCCCCCCGGAGTTGGACAGCAAGATGTTCTGCGGCTTGAGGTCACGGTGAATGATGCCCTTGCTATGCAGCAGCCGCATGGCACCGGCGATCTGCTGCAGGAAAAGCCTGATGGTGTCCTCACTCAGGGTCCGCATGGCTGCAGGGCACAGGGCGTACGGGGCACCTTCTCTGGGACCTGCTGCTCCCATGGCAGGAGTCCACCCTGAAGGCTCAGCCAAGAGCCAGGGAGCCCAGAGGGGGGACAGGAGAGAAGCAGCACCCCAGCAGAGGGCACACTCTCACCCTCAGAGCAGAGCCACTGTGGTGTGCTCCAAGGTATGCTATGGGAATCTCCACCTGGGAGCCCTATGTTGGGACATAGGCAGGAGGAGCAATTCCTCTGCAGCCCCAGATTACAAACCAGCCCCTCCCCCACGCCACACTCTTGTGCCATTCCCCCCCCCACCCCCGACTGAGTCCCTCAAACTTTCTGCCCATCCCACCCTGGCACCCCAGTCCTGTAGCACCACCTCCACCCCACTTCCTGTGTTCCTATTTGCAGGCACAGGGTACCACCACCACTCCCACACAGTCACCCGTACAACCTCTTCCACCTTGCTTGTCTCACCCAGAGCCAAGACCCTGGAAGCAGAGCCAACTCCCCTGCCAGGACTTGGGCTAGATCCTGCTGGGCAGGTCCAGCGTGGCAGGGTCCCTCCCATCCATCACAGGGTACCAGGACACAGACGGCACGCCCCCACCCCTCTCCCATGATCAAGGGCTGCACTGCCAGGCCCTCTGGCCACCACGCTGCCTGCCAAGGCATCACTCACTGTGCAGGTAGTCAGCTAGATCACCACCGTTGCAGTACTGAAGGGAGACAGAGACTGGTGTCCAGGTACAGCCGGGCCTCCAGCCCCAGCCCCAGCTCCAGCCCCAGCCCCAGCCCCAGCCCCAAACAACACCCTCTTCTGACAGGGTCCGGGCTCACCTCCATGACCAGGTAGACAGAATTAGCCATTTCCTACAGGAAAGAGAGAGGCTCTGAAGGACGGACCAAGGGTCACCTCAGCTGCCCTCAGTACGCCACCCACCTTCTGGGTCTCAGGGTCACCACCGGAGGCAGGACCTCCACAGCCCAGTCAACTCTCACAGTGCGTGCTAGTCACTTCTGTGTCTGTTCCAACTGAAAGGTGGACCTAGGTTGGGCGTGGTGACCCAGCACTCTGGAAGCCAGGCAGAATCCTAAATCTGAGCCCTGCTTGGGCAGCTCAGCAAGCTAGTGTCTGTCGCTAAGAAAAAAGGGCTGGAAGCGTTGCTCAGTACCAAGGCCCTGGGCTCAATCCACACTACAGAGCCAAAATAAAGGAATCTGTGTGGAAGCAACCAGGAGGAGCAGTCTGCAAGGAAGCCAGGGACTATGGCTGGTCCCGGGCCTGAGGCCTCCAGCACCCCACGGTGCACCCTGCACCCTGCACCGTGCCTCCCAGCCACAGGGCAGCAGCAAGCAGCAGGTACGGAGAGGGGCTGGCACTCCTGGGCCCAGAATCAGAGATGCCACCAGATTAGGGGTTGGTGCTACCAGGCTGAGTCAGCAGGAGGGCACTTGGCTGCCAACCCTGTACCCACCTGTGCCCACCCCTTAGGCACCTATGCTTGCCCTGTTCCTGTGCAGCCTCCGGGCAGTGTACACCTAGCTGAGCAAAACCTCCCAGAGAACCAGGGAGCAGGTGAGTGTCCAGCACGGAACACCCACTTTTCAGGATTCACGGATGCCACCAGGCCCAGGCCAGACAAGCCACCCACCCTACAAGCCCAGGCTTAGCCAGCGTCTTCTCACCTGATGCTGGGGCAGCTCTGATAATAAACCAACCCTGTGACCACAGTGCACGGGCTGGGCACTTGGGGATCCATACTTCTTGCTCTACCTCCAATTTTCCCATGCCCCAAGTGGGGTGCAGTGTCTCAGAGGCCTGTGGGGCTGGGCACATGGCCTGGCATGCAGCAGCCAACCATCAGGTACAAGCACCTTGCCTCCAACTTGCTAGGCACCAGGACCTCCAGCGCCTGCTAGGCATCCAACTCCAGGAGGCTGAGGACATGGCCTGGCAGGAGGAGCTCTCGGCCTAGAGGCAGGCATGTCCTAGAGGGAACCCCTGACCTGCCCCACCCATGCCCACTATCCGGGCACAACCTCCCTGAACCTCTGCCCGTCCCAGCCGCTCCTTGGAGAGAAGCTGCAGGGCAGAGATAACCATGGGCAGGTGTAGCTTGGCTAGGGAGTCCCAGGGCAGGGCTCAGGATGACAAGGATGTGCCAGGCTCGGGACAGCAGTCAGATCCAAGAGCCCAGGGCCAAGAAGTGACAGAGGTAACACAGAAACAGCTTCAAGGACAGCAGCACCCACCTAGCCCCCTGCCACCTGAAAGAGTCCCACTATAGGACCTTTAGCTCTTGCCAGTGCAGGCCACTCAACCTAGGACAAATACAGCCAGAGGGTGCAGGGTGGGGCCTGAGGCTGCCCTCCTGACAGCAGAGACAGGAGTGGGAACATAGCTGTGGCCAGAGTGGGCTACCTCCCTAAACTGCTGGCCCAGGATATGGGGAACCACCCCTTTCCCCTCAGCGCAGAGAGCCTCAAAGTCCTCATACCCAGCTGTGGGCAGGGAGTTGCTGCATGCATTCCAGACTGGCTCTGAAGAGCACCACAGCTCCCCCAGCCCACAGAACCCAGCTCAGGACCCACGCACACCTCTCCCACAAGCACAGACAAGCAGGACGCAGACCAGCGGCACGCCCAGCTGGGAAGTGGCAGGGCCAGCTACTGCAGGCCAGCTGACACGCCCTCCTCAGCCTCAGCAACAGAGCCAAGCCAAGGGGTGTCCTCTGGGCTGTAGTGCCACCAGGAGGGTTGGCAGATGGCAGGCCCAGCGCCAGCAGGGCACTGAGGTGCAGGGGGCACTGCCAGGGTCCCACGGCTCTCCAGTGCCCAAGGCCTCCCTGCTCCTCCCAGTTGTAGGCCCACCAATGCTGGCACCAGCTCCCAGCCCTGCTCTGCAAGGAATCACAGGTACAGGGGCTGCAGGCAGTGGCAGGCACAACCGCGTCTCACACCACACCAGTCCCCTCAAAAGGGGGCAGCAATAGAGCAGCATGGCTGCTCAGCCTGAAACATAGACCTGGCCTCTGGCCTCTTGCTGGGCCACCCCGGTGACAGGGGACCCCAAGTCCCTCCTGCACAATGGGGACAAATAACAAATCAAACCCTTTGAGAGGGACAACACAACCACTGCCTGGAAGAGGCCCACCACTCAAGCACCACGCCAGACGGAAGCCAGCTTCCTGGCAGGGCAGCTACGCAGTCACCCCCGAGTGGGCACGGGTGCTGAGGCACGTAGGAGCCTTAAGGTGCTTTGCTTAATAGGATCCTGGCTCCCTGCCCACCCTCGCCCGCCCACTCCAGGTCTGGTGACCCCGTGGGCGGGCACACGGGAAGGTGCTGACCTACTTCCCTCCTCCAGAGCTAGGGTGGCAAAGCCCAGCCATGGGTACAGCCACCACCCCACCCTGCTCTTCAGGTGCTGGGAAGGCGAGGTGGCCTGTCCAGAAGAAAGGAACATCCAGCTCTGGCCTGGAGCATGGTGGTGCAGGGTGTTCTCACAGGTCCCAAGCCCAGCCTCGCTGGCCCACAGCGAGGGGCAGGACATACAGGGGACACTGCCAACACAAGGCAGGCAGCAAGTCCTTCAGCCAGACAGGGCCACCTTACGAGGCCCGTGCAGGTTGACATGCAGATAGCCCTACAGCAGGATGTGTGACTCCAGCAAGACTGCGGACACCAGACAGAGCCCCACAAGGCTGCAGCCCCACCTACAGTCAGCTCCTGGACAAAGGCAGGGATGGACTGAGGGGACAGGGAAGAGGGTCACCACAAAGGCAGAAGCCAGAGGACAGGGCAGCTTGTCAGGCACCAAGCTCCCTAACAGCGGCCCACTTTGCCAGACATCTGTCCCACTGCCATTAACTTTGTTTACAGAATGATTTGCAGGACCCTTATCTCTTCATGACCCGTGAACACCACACCAACGTCTACGTGAGAGGAAGCTCAAAGCCTGCAGGCAAGCTACACCACTGCTGGCCCTGGGCCCTTGCCTGCACTGCACCCCAACTCTCAGGGCCTGCACCCCACTGGCTCTCTGGGAAGGATGCACTGTGCCCAAGCACACTGCCTGGGACTCAGGGTCAGCACAGGCAACTCTGAGCCAGGGTCTGTTCACATGCTGATAAGCCCAGAGCCCAGCAGGTGCCCTGCTGTCTTCCCACAGTCTTGGTGGCTAAGAACAGCTGGAGTCCTACTAGGTCCATCCTCAGCGCCAAAATTTAAAGGGAGAAATCAACACAATAAAAAACAGGTCAGGCATAGTGGTATGTACCTGTGATCCCAGCACTTGGGAGGCTGAAACAGGAGGATCACCATGAGTTAAAAGGCCAGCCTGGGCTGCAGCCCAATTCTAGACCAGCTTGAACTGCACAGCACACCTTCTCTCAAAAAAACCAATTAAAAAAACAAAAAAATAGAAAGGAAAGCAACCTTAGGGACCTGCATAGAACCTATCACAAGAACTAGTTTCCTTGACAGCACGCAGGTCACTGACACCCACACGTACACAGTGTAGTCCTGACACCAAACAGACGAAGCAGGTACCACAGAAGGGGCCCTGGGCAAAACGCAACCACGACATGGACACCAAGAGGACTTAGAGAAATCCATCCTCAGACCAAGGACACGTGCAGCTGTGTCCTAACACTGTCGAGTCCCAGAATGGCCCCTTGCTCTTCAGCAGCCACTGCAGGTGAAGTCCAGGGTGCCAGGGGCCATCAATGACAGCCACAGGCTAGACAGTGGCTGAAATCTCCCAGGTTCCCTGTGGCCAGGGTGCTGTCACCCAACCAGCTGGGCCAAAGGCACACTGTGTCCACAGCACAGCCCACCTTGAACCAGCTCTCAATACCGAGCCTGCAGGGGGCCATTCTGGCGGGGGCCATTCAGGCAGTGGCCAGGGTGAGAAATGGACAGCTGTCACGGACATTCAAATGAACAAAACTGTGAGGACAGCAGGAGTGGCAGGGAAGGACACAATAGTCATAGCAATGGTTGTCCCCCAATCAAATATGCAGGATGTTTGAGAACAGAGAACCATCCAGACACGGGCTGAGAGCATCTGTCTTCCTCTCTGTTAATGTGGGGACAGCCTTGCCCAATCATTTCTCACCTGTATGTTTTTCTGAGATAAAGTTTTACTGCGTAGTTGTAGCTGGCCTTGAGTTAAGGATGATCCTCCTGTTTCAGCCTCTCCAAGGGGTGGGATTAAAGGCCTGTGGCACCACACCCAGTTTGCCTATTATCACAAACTGGGCTGGGCAGTTTGGGACCCTAGCACTCCGGAGGAAGGCAGAGGTACGGCTGCCAGTATTTAAAGCCAGTCTGGGCAACAGAGTGAGGTCAAAGCCAGCCTAGTGAGACTCTGTCTCAAAAAATCAATTTCAACAGTCAGGCGAACACACAAAAACCATCGAATCATTGGGCATGGGCGCCCAGTTCAAGGCCACCCTGAGCTATACAGTGAGACCTTGTTTCAAAATGCCAAGAATACATTCAAGTAAATCGTCTCGTTCCTATTTGTTCACAACAAGTGTTAAGGCTACAGGGGAGCAGCTTGCACACACCACGGGCCGAGTGGCCCCCAGAGTCCAAGAGAGGCTATGCTGTGGGTGACATTTCTTAGCACTTCCTCTGGGCAGAGGAAGTTACAGGGAGAGTTGTCAACGCTGGAGGAAGTGTGAGTGCCCAGAATCAGGTGTGTCTCCAGCCAGAGGGCAGACTCTGTGGGGCAGACCAGCTGGAGCCCAAGTGACCACCATCTGCCCACCTGGAGATGCTGGGTACAGCGTGGAGAGGACCAGGGCAGGACAGGCTGTCTGGAGGCTTCTTTTGCGGGAGGGGAAGAGGAAGGATGGAACAGGAAAGAAGCAGAGGAAAGAGGCCTGGGCCTGGGTAGGAAGGCAGGTGGGGCGGGCAGAGTGCACTTGGCCTCTTGGACCCAGAACGCAATGTCTCTGGCAGGTTCCAGGTACTCCCTGTCACACTGAACCTGGCACTGCCCACATGTGACGTGTCACGGCCCCCAAGGCCACAGCAAAACTGACAGCAGAGGGAGGAGGCCACCAAAACACAAGCCGCCCACTGGGAACTTCCCTCAGCCAGGGCTGGTCCCGTGGCCCCAGTAAACAGGTTTCAAAACCATTAGTCAGCACTTCGCCTGGCAAGACACGCCTCGGACCCGAAGCTAGGCACCCAGGGCCCTCAACCCTGCTCCACTGCCCTGGAGCTCGGCAGGGGGATGGCGCTGGGGGCCGCCGAGCTGCTGGCCGGCCTGCTAGGGACCGCCAGGCCTGAGGTGGCCTCCTACGGCAGCGCTAGGAGTCCAAGCAGACCCGGCACCGAAGGCCAGCAAGGAATCTCCGGCGGCCCCTCCCCCTCCCGCTCTGACGCAACGAGGCCCGGGCCAATGCCGAGCCACTGGAACAGTGTCAACAAACAAGCCACTAGCCAGACAGGTGGGCCTGCCTGGAACGCCAAACTCAGCCAGGGCCACTGGGTCAGACACGAGGGGGGTTCCCAGGGCTAGAGGCACCCATGCAGGCGCCGCCACAGTGCTGAGGTCCCCTTTCATCCCAGCCAGACAGCCGGGCAAACTGGGGACTGACCACCACCTTGGGGAGGCAGACCGAAACTGGGCGGAAGTCTCCGGGGCCCTGATGGCCTCAGAGCGTCACATCAGGGCACCCGGCTCCACAGTGACACTGGTCTGGGACCTTCAGAACTCTCCATGGGTCAGAAGCTGGAAGGGGTCAGACTGGGTGACATCGCCCCTCCCCCACACCGGCAGCAGCAGCAGCCAGAGGCCTTACCTGGAAGTCGTACAGCGCCACAATATTCTCGTGCTTCAGCTCCTAGGACAGAAACCCAAAATTTTCACAATCCAGGTAGGGACTCGCCTGTTCCCCTCCCCTCTCAGGTGGCACCTCACCTTGAGAATTTTGATTTCTTTGCCCAGCAGGGTCTGGGACTTGGCCAGGTTCTTCTTATTAATACACTTGACCGCGACCTCCAGGTCATGCTTCTGAAAACCAAGAGTGGCTTTTCAAGGCTGGGGACACATAAAGATGCCCCTCCCCTGGCTCAGGTACGGTCTCCGAGTGTGAGCCCAGAGGCAGCCCAGGCAAAACTCTTAGGTGGGGGCTGGGATCCTCGGAAACAGAGGGTCCCGAGAAAGATTTTTGAAGCTGGAGCGGAATGCCAGACCAGACTAGGTGTCCTGGAGTAGTCGGGCCTTTAAAGTTAGGAGTCCCTAGGACAGGATCCAGGGTTGACGAACGAACACCCACCTCGCGGTGGCGGCCCTTGAAGACCACCGCGAAGGCGCCATGGCCGATTAGGTCCTTGCGGGAGAACTCGAAGCGGCCCACAGTCTCCACGCCGCCGCGGCCGGGGTCCATGGCGCGGGCCGGCCGGGAACGCGGGCCGGGGATCGGCGGGCCGGGCGCGGGACTCAGGCGGAGCCGCGGACTGCGGGCGGGCCGGGCGCGCGGGGCCGGGGGCGCGGACGCATCGCCGGGGCCGCGCGCCCCATCGGGCAGGCCCGGGACGGGTCCCAGCCCCGCGGGCCGAAGGGAGGGCCGGACGCCGCGCTCTCTGGATTGGATGACGCGTGGACGGACGGGTCGTGCCGGCTGTGTGTCCCGCTCCCGCTCCCACTTGGCTTCGGCTTCGACTCGGCCGGACTCAGGCTCTGGTATGACTCCGACAGTAGCTGCGGCTCGCGGACCAGC
>PVKN010002101.1:0-24377 GCA_004027915.1 Capromys pilorides
GAAACCTATCAGCTCACCATAATCACCAATTAATTAGCAGTAGTACTGCAGAGTGTATGGGGGGGGGGGGATTTTCACAATTTAAACAGGAAAAGATGACATCATTTCCATGAGTCAGGGAATGTTTAAAGAGCTCTCCAAAGTTCCTAGTTTATTTTCATTACATCCACATTTCATGGCCAGTTCTGTTGACCAGCTCAAGAAGTTCTGGGGCTGGGGGAGAAAAATAGGAAAGTGCATCCAGAAACAAAGGGCTTCAGGAATTTGGAATGGCTTCTTAAAAATCAGGTTATTTTAAAAGTAGGTTATAACCTTGATCATTCATAAATAAATAATTCCCAAACTAAGAATTTCTGAGGACAAAAGTACACGAGAGTTTCATTTGTAAAAGAAAAGGAAAGTGGAAAGACATAGAAGAGGAGAGATTCAGTAGATTTTCTTTTCTAGAGCAGGACCATAGCACAAACTTAAGTGAAGTAGCATTCCAGTGCAGTGAAGGCAGAAAAAGCTGCATGTGACACACACTTCAAAGACCACATGGCCCAGGACAAACATGCTTCCCTCCAAACACAAATGACCTTTTCACGGAGTTTTCACTTCTATACCAGATGTGGACACAAGGAGGAGTAGGGATTTACCTACATATAAATGCTTCTCTTAGTCTCTTCCTCTAGTCACTAATTTTTAATTTAAAATATATTTAACTGATCTAACAAGTAAAAAATACAGATAGCAATGAGCTAAGTTCTCTTTCCCTTTTGGAATCCCCCAAAATTTTTGACAGCAAGTTACTGCAGAAGCTGTAAATAAATGCTCCCAAGGGCCCTGGAAATTGTGTCTTGTCCAAGGGAGAGCGTAAACCCTAGAATATGAGTAGAAAAACCCATATATGGGAGTAAGGTGCTATGCTCTTCTATTTGGGAAATCTCTCACTAGCAATCAAAACCTTTAAATCAATGTTTTTATGCCCAGTCTCTATTCCACTAAAGAATATAAATATCATAGGATTATCTTTGTATCTCCCCACTTCTAAGTACAGGATTTGATCATGCAAGCACACATAGCTGCATTCAACAAGCAACATGAAGGATAAAAAGAAAGCAAATCTGCCAAGATATATGATCTACAGCACTTAATATCAGACAAATGGTTCATTCAAGGAGACTTGAACTTTTTTCTTGCCTGGAAAACATGGATTTAAAAAGCTTAGCAGGACAAACTATCATCCATCTCTTCTCAACACCTCCTTTAAAACTATTCTAAAACTCTGAGAGAGAGATCAGTCTGTCATATACATGAATTATCACACACTCACCATCCCTCCACATATTTCAAATAACACCACACCAAGGAAATGTCTGTTCCATTCTCAACAGTCATAGCACTTAACACTGATAAGCCCACGCTGGGGAAGGACAAAGTCACTGGACTGATGGTCTGTCACCTACATCTATAGCACTGAGAGGTTACAGATCACCAAAAGGAAATAGTAATCTCCCAAACCAGCTGATGCATTGGCATTGAACTATTCCCCATACCTCACACAAGACACCCATCTCTTTCCCTAGGACCCCCCTGAGGGATTTGCCCTCCGACACCCCCAGATTTAATCATCTCCTGGAGTGGACCCCAGTCCAGCTAGAGCCTGTATCTCCTCTACACCAACTCCTTTCAGCTGGTTTAGCTGCCACCCTCCTGCTCCACAAGCCAAGTAACAAGAATAGGATAAAACCAGATGACTGGCCTAAGATCCCACACCTGGACTGGAACAAAAAAAAAAAAGAAGCTAAAACAAGGATAAAAGAAACAGAACTTGGCTAGTGGAGTACTGGACTCTATACTACTTCTAGAGAGGAGATGCTAAATCAATCTCCCACCAGAAAGACCTAGGAAAAGTTCCACAAGAGGCAGCGTAGCGTCTGCTGAGTATATGCTACAGGTTGAACCTAGTAATTTTCCCAAATTAAATACACTACATTGATAATATCAAAAAAGCCAGCTGTATGTACCCTCCCATAGGACATCCACAAGAAAATGAGTGTCACAAGGGTCTCTGACCTGCAGCAAGGCAGAGAAACTGAGTCCTGGCCACCTTCTGTCCAGCTCTCCCTCCCTCCCTTCCCTCCCATGCACTAAGCCTCATCACACATCAGAGGTCCGTATGCTTTCATCGTCAAGGTCAAACAGAAATGGCTTCTCCTTGGTGTGCTGGGGCTCTGATCTATGCCTTATCCGGGAGCTTGGCAACACCCCAGCAATGCTACTCTCTGCCAGTCGAGGCAGGAACAGACAGTCCTCTGGAGTCTCTTCTGCTGGCAGCAACTTTTCCCCAGTCTGGGGGACAGGTGTCCAAGGTTGCCAGGAGCAGGCCATTGAGGGGGCTTTGCAGAGGGCTTTCTTGTCTTCTGCAGGTGGCCGACCTCGGCACAAGAAAGAGTTAGGCCCACCTGTGAGGCTGGAGCTTCCAGGTCGAGTCAAAGAAACGGGTCTAGAAAAAGATACTTCCTAGAAACACAAAAAAGAGGACAAGCCAAGGAAAGGAAAGGTCAGTGTTTTCTCAAAGACCCAGGAAGAGTACCCACTTCACAGGTTTAGAGACAGCTGTCTACAAAAACCAAACAGCAGAGCCAGGCATGGTGGCATGTGGTGTGCAGGAGGCTGAGGCAGAAGGACCACTGTGCATGTGGGCAACACAGTGAGACCCTGTCTCAAAACTAAATGAAAAATTTGGCAGAATTCACTCTACATGGCTCAGGGCCTGCTCACAGTAAGATTTGTAAGATACATCAGAAACTCCATGTCTCTGTCCAACCCTGTCTCACCTCCTCCATCAACCAAAAAAAAAAATTTGTACCCAAATTAGTGAAAAAGAGGAAAACAAACAAGTTAGCCTGTAGCTTCAGCTGCATGTAAATCCTGGGCTGCCTGCCTACAACACCAAATAAAACACACCCGCTTAAGGAGAATTTATCTCTCAATAGACACTGCAACACAGGAAGGAAGTGACTGACTTACTCTGGGGTGGCACTTGAGGGCCTGGACTGCTGCCCCAATCTCTTTAATCCAGCTGTGCATGTCCTCTGGACTGTCCGCCTGCAAAACATCCACAGTGCTTACAGAGACATTTTTGGCAGTGTGATTTCAGCTTTCAAGTTTCTGACTCAATTTCAAGTTCATAAAATCACAATATTAGAGTTGGAAAAGATCTTGGAAATCATCTAGTCCTGTGGCTTGCAGATTTCTGAGGACATTTTTTCCTGCAGTATCTTATTTAATACTCAATAAATAAAACAGCTCAGAGAGCTAGCTCCTTAGCCCAACTAAGGAGGAATAGGAGTTCAGTGCCTCATCTGTTGGTGCCCCTTACCCCTTCCAGAAAACAATGGGTCCAGTCTAACATCCTGGTTTTATAGAAGAGGAAACTTAGACCCCAAAGGCCAAAGCTCATGGCTTATGGCTAGTCTGCATTCATCTTCTCACATCTCCAGTGTCATCTTTTCATGGTGCTAATACCTGAACAGAATAACCCCACTTTTAATTCCCTTAAAACCAAACCCCTCTCGACAATGTGTGATAATATATTTTATCTCCAGAAATAAGGCTTTTCTCAAAGCACAAGATACCTGGTCTGTTCTGAAAATCATTCAGGACTCCAGAGCTGCAGGTCCTTGAAAAACTAAGCTTGACAAATTCACAGAACAGCACCACACAATGAACACATTTTCCCCAGAAGAGGGCAGCAGCAGCTCTGTGACAAAGCCCGGAAGCTTGCGAGGCCTGGGCTCTATAGGCTTGGGCTATAAGAGGGAAGAGCTCCAGCCAAGCCCTGCAGAAGTTCAGTACCTTCTCCAGGTTGTGGGATGCAGAGGCGTCAGCCACAGAGGTGGGACACAGACTGAATTCCTGACCTCCAGAAGTCCCTGCCATTCACATACTCTGTCGCCTGGCACAGTCCCGAGTCCCATCAAACCACACGAGTATGTATGTGTATGCATGTGTAGGTATGTGTATGGATACCACATCCCAACCTACCCTACTGCCCTTTCTCCATCCCCCAAAGGACCCTGTCTTTGCATTCTGTCAGGACAAAACATGACCAGATTAGATTTTTCTTTTTAATCCTCAATCCCCAACACTCTCACACATGCTATATCTGACTTACACTTGCTCCCCTTGATTCTTCCCAATTTGATAACCTGATGACTTCCTAAGGAAGGGCAAATTCAGCCCTAGTCCAAAAAGCCAAGATTTGGTGTCCAAGATCCTCTCCAAAGTACTTTACTAACAGAATTTCTAGGAGAATAATAGCCATTACGTAAAGTTGTTGAATACTGCCTCATACACAGAAGCACCCTGTGTGCAAGATTTTGTGTTTGTTTTATGGTGCTGAGGATGGAACTCACGGCCTTCATGCTAAGTTGCATCCCCAGCTCTCTTTTTACTTTTAAGAGAGCATCTTACTAAGTCACCAAGTTGCCCAGGCTGGGCTCAAACTTGCAATCCTCCTGCCTCAGTTGCCCAGAGAGCAAGCATTACTGGTGTGTACCACCATGCCCAACAAGGGACTCTGTAAGTATTATTGTTGCTTTATTTATTATTCCTATATGACATGAGGGACCCAAGTGCAGCCTAAATTCCACCAAGTCAGATTTGTTCCTTATACTTGTCATAAAAGCCTTTCCTCTAACTGCATACAAAACCTGCCTTAAAGGATCATGGTGTTGGGATTCAGAAAATAATGGACTTAAAGTGGAGAAAGGCCATTTTGGATTTCAGTGGGACAGAGGTAACTGCTCATCAGGAGAAAAGCACTTATTAGGGACTTCTCTCCTGGGGAAACATAGATGATCAGCTAGAAGGATGCTCAAACACGGAAAGGGCCAGCACTGCAGCTCAGTGACAAAGTCCTGTCTAATGTGGTGGAGGTTCTAGGTGGGATCCCCAGCACTGCAAAAAGAAAAGAAAAAAAGAGAGAAGACAGAGATAGGCATTTGAAGGATAAAAATTTCCATTTCACACTAGATCTAACATTTTCTTTAAGTAATGGGAAAATCCTCAGGTAATCTGTTTTCAGGGATGTGTGAAGAGGACGGTAACCTGCCCATTATGTCAGATACAGGGCTGGGGGTGTGACACAGCCAGTCACATTCACTGTGACTTCAATCTCTGGCACCAAAAGCAAACAAAAAGCCACAACAATGTGTATGTATATGTTTCGAATAGAAAGGCAGATATTACAATTGAACGCATATGGAAAATAAAATATTCTTGTATAGAAATCATGACAATATATTAGTAGTTGGATAATTATTTTAAAGTAATATCTTAAAACACTATTCAGCCAGGCATGTGGGCACACACCAGCAATGCCAGCACTCTGGAAGGCTGAGGCAGGCGGATTACATGTTTGATCCCATTCTGAGCAACTCAGCAACTTAATGAGGCCCTGTTTCAGAGTAAAGAGTAAAAGAGTAAATGAAGAGTAAAAGAAGGGGGTAGGGGCTAGGGATGTAATCCAATGCACTGATTTGAATCTTCAGTACTGCAAAAGGAAAAAAAGACAATATTCAGCCAGCTATGGTTATGCGTATCTGTAGTCCTAGCTATTCAGAAGTCTGAGATGACAGCATTACCAGTTTAAGGCCAGCCTGGGCAACTTAGTGAAATCCTATCTCAAAGTAAAAAAAAAAAAAAGTTTAAAGGCCAGAGAGGTAGTTCACTGGTAGATCACTTGCCTAGCATATATGAGGCCCTTGGTTCCATCTCCACGAAATGAAAAAAAAAAAAAAAAAAAAAAAAAAAAAAAAAAAAAAAAAAAAAAAGCCTCAAATGGAAAAGCAGGTATTGCAATTAATTCCATATGGGAAGGAAAGATACTATTTTATACTGAGAGCACAATAACAATCTCTATTAGTAGTTTTAATAACTGATATCCAGTTTGGGGGCAACATAAATTCAATGAAACCAAAAATTATATGCAAAAAGTATGGTGTATCTTTCTTGTACAGAAAACCATGGTTAGCTTTTATCAGAATCTTTAAAAAAAATCTTAAAACCACATCACAAAGTAGCTTCATGAATCAGAGGTAAAAAACAGAGCTCAGTTCACCCACCCCGTGGTGACTTACTAAGAGACTATAAAGTGCTTAAAACTGGGTAGTACAGAAAGGGAAATGCCAAACTCATACCTGCCTCGCTTTCTGGTGCTAGGTTCAAAAGAAAGTAGGGTTTCTATCCTTGAGGGCAATTTTTGAGATGAAAGGGACAAAGTTACTAAAATGAGTCATTTCGGTCTATAGCTGTCTTGTAGCCCAATGACCTTTTACTCATATCTGCAGTGAACCCAGCTCTGTAACAGACACAATGGCTGGAAGCAACAAGTGATGGAGTTGCAATCAAAGTGGCCCAATATCTGCTTCTACTTATTGCCACCATCCCTGTTCTAAATCTATAGGCAGCTCCTCCTTCCCTCTATCCCCAACACCTGCAGCCAGCATTTCCCAATACAGGATCACTTATGTCTTCTTCCCAAGGACCAATCACAGCTTCAGACACAGCCTTGCCACGTGCACAATGGAAAACAGTAAACGGTAAAGAGTTGAGTATATCTAAACGCTGCAGCTCACTTATCTTCTTGGGGTCACTTTTGCTCTGACTACCAAGACTAGTTGGCACTTTATTTCTCATTTTCATGAGCTAAGCCTCCTTTTGATAAGCTCCCCAGTCCCCCTAGATGCTCTGTGATTAGGAAAATGCTGGCCCCTGCCAACTTGGATCTCCAGGAGCAAAATTTCACTTTGAACCCATGCAGAGAACTGAGAACTTCCTCCCTCTGACAAGCCTGCTGGTGACACCCACCTTCTACCCGCTCCCATGCCCGATTACCGCCAGACCATGGATCCTTAGTCACCACGATCCATCTGCCAAGATTGCCAAGTACCCTGAGGCAGTATTCCCTGGGAAGAGTCAGCCTTCCCCGGTTGCTTATAAACATAGCTTCTACCTCCTGGGTTCTGGCTCATGCTGCTCATAAACCACACACCAGAGCAATTCTCACTGCAGCACCTGGTACCTCCCTGTCAGCCCCACAGCTTGCTGGACCTAGGATCTCAGGCACATAATTGACCTTCAGAGACTGTTTCCTCATGCATAAAGTGGGGATGAGTTGAGAGACTGCCGAAAGTTAAGTGATATGTTGCCTGTTAAGCTGCTCAGCACTGTGCCTGGAGCGCCTAAGTGTCCAATAAGTGGCTCTGCTTCTTATTAAAAGAAAAGACTAATATAATAGGAGAGATCACAGGGTAGAGAGTTTACATAATAAATGTGACACATAAGTTAAATGACTAATACCCAACTCTATCTACAGAGCTGTTTTCTATACCTAGGGCTGCTCTGGTACTAAGACTAGCTAGAATTCTATCTGGCAGATGTACTTCCTAAGTTACACTTAGGAAGCAGGTTAGAACTCCACTTTGGCATGCTGGGTGAGATTTCAGCATGAAAGTATACAAAATGTCACAATCCTTCTCCCTTTACATGAAACACAAGTGACTTGGGAAAAACAACTAACATAACAAACTGTCAGTACCAATTCTTCAGGTGCAGGTATTTGGCAGACTTTTATTTCCTTTTTCTTCAATAATGAATGAATGAATGAAGAGGTGATATTGAGGGAAAAATCATGCCAGCATTTTTTTTTGCAAATGGTAAACGTTGAGCTTTCAAAACAAAACTTAGAATTTCAGAAAATCTATCTATACCTCCATGAGCTCAACAACTTTCCAAATTTAGTGAGTGACACTGCTAATGAGCAGCAATGACTTAATGTGACTTTTTAAGCGTTATGTAATAAAACATGTCAACATTTGGAAGACATATATATCTCAGTAAGTCTGGTATTTTCCAAGTGATCAGTGCAGGTGGTTATGAAACCATGCATGGGTAAAAATTATCTATTCAAAGTGCAGAAGGGACCCCTGGATTTAATGCAAGAGTATGAAAGTTTATTTTTATAATTAAAAAAAATTTTCTTTATTTATTTGATACAGAGTCTCACTAGGCAGTTCAGACTCATAGTGATCGCCTGTCTCAGCCTTGCCAGCACTGGGATTATAGGTACGCACTGCCACACCCAGTTTCAGGGCCTGCTGGTTACACCCAAAACCAAGCACAGCATGTGGTGTCAGGGATCGAACTCAGGTCCTTGCACTTGCCAGGCAAGCACTTAGACCACTGAGCTATCTCCCCAGCCCTGAAAGTTTATTAATATGGCTTCAAACTACATTTCAATAAACAATAAATTACTATTTGTCATTTTAACATAGAATTGAAGAATATCCACAATTAAGTAAAAAAATTAAAATATGCCTCTTTGTTTCAAATAATATTTTGTCTGAGCCCAGATTTCCATGTCTTTCAATCCAAACAACAAATGGCTAATGAAATACAAAGGCAGGTAAGGAAACACTGTTGTTGGGCAGGCCAAATAGCTCAGCGGATTAAAGCACCTATAGGCAGGCATAGGGGCTGAGAGTTTGATCCCTGGGCCTGCCATGCCAGCCCTGCCCCCAGGGCACATTGAGACCCAAATGAGACTGGGCAAGGTGGCAGCTCTTGGGAGTCTGTAAACAGGTGGATCATTACGAGTGCATCCAGTACTAAGACCATGAACACCCTGTAGACCCTTCCCTAATATAAAAGAAAAAAAAAAAAAAAAACACTGTTGTCTTCTATTATGCCGCCATCAGAGATTTATAGAAAGCATTAAAAATACTGCTCTTCTCACTTTTATAGAAATATAGTTATTCTTCATAAAATGTATTTTGCTAACATGAATTTATAACACTATTTGCAATAAGCTAATGTTTATTTCCTATATATTTTTTATGTGTATGTTCATCAATACCTTTTAAAATCTATACCTCTTCTTCCTTCTCACTGACCTTGAATTAGGTACTAGCAACAGATCAGATCCTTCACTCATTTACTTATTTAGAGTGATATTAGAGTCCTGTATATCACAGAAAGGAAAAGGAGGATGAAAATGAGGAGAGACTTCTGGAAAGCATGCATACACTCACACAGATAATGCAATGTCTTCAGTGTACTTTTTGGTTGAGTTTCTGGTTGATCCTCTTCGCTTGACAGTTAGCCATAACTGTCACCACTCAACAGGTATTTACTCAGAATCACTATCTCACTATCGTGTCAAGCATCATCTAGCCAGTGGTCAGGACGGCCAGTCCCTTTGGCTGTCATCCCACAGGCACTTGTCTTTGCTCTCAGCAGCTCCTGCCCATGCTGCCACAGAGGCACAGACCAAACACTCCAGTGCTAGCCTCACCTTTCCCCTCTCTCTTCCCCTAGATAATTCTTACTTTTTCTTGGAAAGCAATCCATTTAATAAGTTCTGTATTTTCCCTTTCCTCCATCCATGGAATTTTAGCAACCTCCATCCCTGGCCTATACCATTATGCCAGCCAGCTTCCCTATCCTCTGTGCTGCCTGGGCCAGCAGTTGACAGAGCACCATGGAAGGCTGAGGCTGAGCTTCTTGCCTCTGCTTCATACGTGAAGCAAACAAAACCAGGAAGTTAAATAACATGCCCATATCCAGGCTCTTCACTTGGAAGGAAATTTGGCTAGCTGCTCCCTCACAGAATCGCCAAGGCTTTGGCTTTCAGGACAGAGCTAGAGCTCTGTGACATGACAGATGGACAGAACCGCTGCCCCAGTCTCCAGGCCTGGTCACACGTGCTCCCCACTGCCCAGTCCCTCCCCTCAACTCTGCTGAGATGTCCCCTGTCAGAGAGCACCCCTCCTCCCTTCTGAGGAGGCAGTTACACTGATTACATGGTTTTGTGAGTTGTTTTTTTTTCTGTACCAGGGACTGAACCCAAAGACTTCTCACAGAGCTACACTCTCAGCCCTTTTATTTATTTTAAGATAGGATTTTGCTAAGTCCCTGAGTTGCTCAGGCTGGGCTCAAACTGATGATTTTCCTACTTCAGCCTCCCAGAACACTGAGATTATAGGCAGGCAACACTGTGCCCAGCTTGGCTTTTGTTTTTATTTTGTAACCCCCATCCCCTTTGGGGAGCTTTTTTATATCTGTAATAAATTTGGATTCATTTCTTTTCTCAGATACAGATAATAATTTATCATCAATTCAAAATTTTCTTTTATTTCCATATTAGAAACTAGAAAGTCACATTTTAGAGATGCTCATAAAGGAACATGTATGCTCCTGGATTTCTTTTTTATTTGATGCTAATAATTACAACCATCTGGGAATGGGCACATGTACCTATCATGTCTTAGTCACTTTTCCTTCCTCTTCTCCACCCTATTCTCCCCTCTCTCCTATCTCAGATTTTCTTCCCATCTCCACAAAGTCTCCTACACGTGGGATTCTTCTGTCACATGCTGCATTTCACCTTAGGGTCCCCTGACCTTGCATATATTATTTCAATCTGTGCTTGATGCTATTTATTCTCTGTCCAGCAGGGTTCTTTGTCCAGCTGTGTAGCAGTCAGTACAGCTTGCCAATCCTCTGGGTTTCACAGACCTATCACTTCTGCCCTCAGCCCATTGAATGGTTTAGACTTGCTGGTTGGCTAGACTCTCAGCCCAGCACTGCTTCTGTTTAACCCTAAAACCCTGCACTCTGAGGATCCTCTACAAATATCTGTTAACTATAAGAATTAGCAACTCTTTGATGCATCTCCAGGTTCCACCTTGTCCTTGGGTAGCAGTTGTGCTAGTGAATAACTAGCTTTCCACCACAGCCCCATCAGCACCATGCCTCCTTGGCCATCTCTGGCAGGAGGCACAGCAGGTTAGAGTGAGTGCGGACTGCAGGTGACTGAGCTGCCAAGCACACCTGCTAGGCTCAGGCAGAGGGTGGTAGAGACAAGGAGCTGCTGCCCCAGAGACTGGGAGGAGGCTCAACTCTCTGAAGAAGACAAGGTTCCAGAGAAGTGAGGAAGAAGGAGGGCTGGGAATCCCCAGAAGTTGCAGTTGGGAAGCCCCTACTAAAGCCAACACACTACCCATGAGTTTTCATGCCAGAGACCCCACATCCTTACTACTGAGAAGCAATGCACTCTGTGGACTGCCTGGCAGGATAGGCTAGGGACTTGGCCCTAGATGGCCACGCCCTGCTTGGAAATCTGCCTTGCCAGCTCCTCTAATTCTTATATGGTTGGGAGAACTCCAGAGCTGTGGGTGAAGGGAGAAACTCCCGATAAGTGAACCTCAGAGCCCTCACAATGGCTTTCTCTGTGCAGCTGGCCCTGCACCTGGCATAGCATAGGGCCCTCTGTGCTTCTGTCCTTCCGCACACAGAGATGTCCACACATAGACGGACTTATAAATACCCTCCCAAGCAGAAGTGAAATCACTGACCAGTTCTCCTTTTCTCTGCCTAGCTAGAGCCCAGTGGCTGAGAGAAAACGCACACTCTCCAGTACAGTGGCTCGATCTGCTTTTGCTTTTATGCTTGGGAAGCTTTTGGCAAACATCCTGTTTAGAATAAAACGGGACTCACACTGAGTCTTGAGGGCTAAATTTACCACCCTATAACTTCAAGCGAAAGGACAGACAAAACTGGGCAAAGGGCAAAGCCCCTTAGTATACCACTCACACAGATGCCCATTCACAGTGAGCATTTTACCTGCACATAGAAGGTTCTCGAGCTGGTTATTATTTCAAACAGGTTGTCCCTCATTAAGAGATCACTAGACAAAGAAAAAGAAAGTAAGTTACTGGGCATGCTGATGGATATCCCGGGGACTCACTTACTCTATGTCTAAGCACTGGTGTGCCCTCCAAGAGGAGGATGGAAGTGCCCAAGCCACTGCTCCTGAAGCCCATGCTTAAAAAAAAACAAGACAAGACAAACAAACAAAAAACACTGCTGGGCTTTTTCCAGTTCATTCTACCACCTCCACCACCACCAACCCACCTCTAACACAATACAGCTCCCTTCCCCTCCAGATCCTCCTGTCTGGTGTCCACCATGGCCCTACAGTTTTCCTTCCTTTCTTCCTTCCTTCCTTCCTTCCTTCCTTCCTTCCTTCCTTTTTTCTCTCCTTCCTTCCATCTTTTCTACTTTGTTTCTTGGTAGCATAGCTGTATAGAGTATGGTGTGATGTACTGGCTTGAGACTTTTTTATATGTTTTCCATCCAATCCTTACAACCACCTAGTAAGGTGCCATAAAGTTCTCTGCATTTATGGAAGAGGAAACTCAGGCTCAGGGAGTTGAAATGATGTGTGTCCATGATGCTGCAGATCTGAACACAGAGCTGGCTCTAGGGCCTAAGCTTCAAAAGGACTCCACTACCATTTGCCTCTCCCAAGGGCACCAGTCCCTCCCCCCTCACAAAATCTTTCTCTAAGTAAAGAGCAACTTCATCTACCTCCCTCCAGTCCTACAGTTGGCCTCATTGTTCTGGGCCTAGAAGACAGGGAGCTCAAGAGAAAAAGGTGAGAGTAGACTACATTAAACTAGGTATGGGGCTTGGAAGAGAAATCCCAACTCCTATAAAGAGGAGGACAATAGATGTAGCCAGTGTTCAGGGACAAACCTCAAATCAGCCAAAATGGTTTACAGTGTTAAATGCCTGCTGTGTATGTCCAGCCACTTCAGGGAACACAGAATGTAATTCCTACCCTAGAAAGAACTCAAGAAAGCAAGACTGCACAATCATATGTTAAGCCATGTGCTGTGTTCCAAGTCATTCTAAGAAAGGAGCAATCAAAGCAGGGTTGGTTGACCTGAAGAATAAAGAGGAAAATGCAAAGAAATGTCAAGGATTCAGCCAATGACCTGGGCACTGGACTCAGGAAGAAATAAGGCCAAAGACAAGAAAGGGGTCAGTCTGAGATACATGGAGTTAAATGGTGCCTCCCAGAAAGAGGTGCTGGGTTATGTTTTAAAGACACTGTGAGCTTTTCTAAACCAAGTATAAACAGGAATAGAAAGAGTTTTTATCCAGCTGGTCACCACAAAAATCAAATATAACGTTTAAATCTAGATGTCCTCCCAAAGCCTCCTGTGCTCAGGGGTGGGGCTCTGGGGGAATAAGTGGACTGTGGGAGCTTGATACTCATTGCGGGTCAGTCCACCGTTGAATATAGCACTGATTTGCCCTTAGGAGATGGGATGTGGTCGGAAGAGGTGAGTCATTGGAGCATGACCTGGAAGGCTTTATTTCTTCCTCACTCGTTTCCTCTCTGCTTCAGTGAGGTACGCCATGAGCAGCTTCTCACCTGCCATGAGCCACCCTGCCTTGGAGCCAGCTGACTGCAGACTGAAACGTCCACAAACCGTGAGCCAAGATAAACCTCTCCTTCTTCAACTTGTGGGTGTTGGGACTGGGTCTCAGCGATAAGAAAGTGACCAGCAGCACAAAGACACTGGGCATGGTGTGTGTCACTTACAGCAGATTTCACCAACTTACTGATGCTGGTGTCTCTGAATAGAGATAGCACTTTTTTTGGATAGCTGTTTTGATCTTTTAGACCATTCATGCATATGATTCGTGACCATGTGATCAACTACTGAGAAGCTGAACAAAAAGTAGGTAGGAAATCCCCACCTCTTTGATCTCTACTTCTCAGGCTTGAAGTCACTGTCAACCAATTCAATTTAACTGAGCAAATACTTGCTGATTACCCCATGTCCTGAATCCCCCTGACAGGGAGGCCACACAGCCTAAAGGGCCTGGAAGATGCAGGGCCCTGGGGATTTTTTCCCTGCTACTTTCAACTCCCTGATTTGTTTTGTTTTATTTTGTCTTTCTGAGACAGGGTTTCACTATCTCCCTGATTTCTTTCACCCAGACTGTAGTGTGACTCTTGAAAAATATAAGATTTAGAGCAAGTTCGAAGAATTGTCATAGGATTGAGTTCTATCTCAACAGGCCAGGTAGTCTCATGTCAACATTAGTGTTCTAGGTGTGGGAATAATGAGGGATCTCCAAGGACATGGTCATGTCCAAATGCCCTTGGGGATCTATAAAGTTAAATTATAGTATCATCTATATTGTGGATTGAACATGATATTTTTCCCTTGCCAAATTCTGATGCACTACCCTGTGTGCCATTGTGGAATGCAACCATTTCCTAATGGAAAGAGGAACACATTAAAAATACTTATTCTTCCTATACAGGGATAGTAACAGATATATTGCAAATCGGCCTGTGCTAATGAGACATCAAGGTCAAAAGGAAAGAAAAGGCAAAGAAGTTCAAACAGAGGCACCAGAAGCAGTGACCTCGCCAGAAGTGCTGAAGTTATGACCAAAGACATAGCCCTTCCTCCTGAAGACTAATTCTAACACCTAAAAAGCAACTGAGCTCCACTCTCTTCATTACTTATTTAAAATAATGAAAACTATTTTAAAGGCTCATCTCCTGAGCAAGAGTAAGGTAACAGGCAGATAATAAATCTGCTTGGCGTGACCTCACCTGAAAGTCAGCAATGAGGCAGCCATAGGACAGTAGGTTCCTGTTCCTTTCTGGAGGAGGAGCCCAGGTAAGACGATGCTGAGCCGTGTAGTTTATGAAAATTTAAGCAGACAAATGGAGATTTTGATGAGAAAAGAACACACACAGATAATTACCCAGACTTGACCAGACACTCATGGGTCTTGAGGACATCCTTGAGAAATATAGTGCGCAGTGGTTCTCGGTCCTAGAGGGAAAAGCAGACAGGTAAGAGAGTGGGCTCAGATGATCCACTGACCAACCTGCTAACCAATGGTCTCTCTTAAGGATCACTAGAAAAGCCCAGGTGAACAAGCAACCTGGTTTGAAAACAAGCATTAAGGGAAAATTCTAGCAAGAAAATGTTCTGAGGCTCTGATCACACAGCAGATCACTGCACAGAGGATAAGATGCAGTGAATGCCATTTTTACATCACTTAAAGAGGCGCACTCAAGTGGGCCGAAGATGGTGCCTTCAAAGTCTGTGTCCTGTGGGTGAGTACTCATGTACAGCTTCTCCTCCATGACTCCCAGAAAAGCCCCAACCTCACCACCAACCTGCTCACACTTGAAGTAGCTGATGGTAAAGTCATCGAGTGCAAAGAAGCGACGTTTCCAGCTCTTGCGCTGAAATTAAAAATTAAAGAGCTGAATGTTAGGGAGAGGTCCCACATTGTAGAGAATGTTCTGATACAAATGGCTCAGGCACCAGGCCCCATGGGCATCAGGTTCCCACATCCTGCAGAAGCCAAAGCTTCTTCCACTCAGGACAACACCTCTGCCATGTGAGTCTCATGGTTGTTCCCCAAATTCACTGGTTTAGGTAGTGGGTAACGTAGAAGAAGGTGGTTCCTCCTTTCACGTTTTCCCCTCTGCTATGTCCAAACCCACTTGCTCCAAAGAGCCACCAGAACCCACAAGCTGCTAAGATGACACTTACCACATTCCCCTGCTTCACACAGTAGCCACTCTTGATGAGTGGGGGGCCAGTGGAAGTGCGGCAGCCTGATGTGGGGATGTAACTCTGAGACCTTCGCAGGATGGCGTGGGACCCTGGCTCATTCCCTTCCTGACCATCCCCACCATTCTACAAGGAAACAGTGTCACAATTAGTGCCTGGATCACTCCTCTCTATAGCCACACTCCCTCCCTGCCCCCTGGCCAAATCTCTGAAGATCTGGAAAGATCCAGAGACAAGACAGGCATGGTGGCACATGCATGAAGTCCCAGCTATGCAGGATGCTGAGGTGGGAGGATTACAGGTTCAGGGTCAATGTAGGGAACCCATCAAGATCCTGTACTCAAACAAAATTTTAAAAGGCTGAGAGTATAGTTCAGTGGTAAGGTGACTGTCTAGCATGAGTAAGGCCCTGGGAGGGAAGGAAAGAAGGGCAAAGGGGAAAAAGAAGAAGGGAAAGAAGGAGTAGTAAGACAGGAAGAGAAAAAAGAAAAGGAAAGAGAAATATTGACCCTACTCTTAGTATGGTGTCATGGAGCAATGGGCACTAATAAATTCTAGCTTATATGTACGCTCAGTATCAATCAAACCATGAATATCAGAATAATACCTTCTTGTCAAATTGAGCAACAAATTCTAAGTTTCAAAACAATAAAGAGCCAATGAAGTTGGAAAGACTAAAGTGAAAAGAAAAGACAGACTACCGACCAAAAAGTGTGACAGGAAGGGACAGAGGCAGGGCAACAGGCTTGCTTCCGGCCTCCTTTCCTACCTTGGCCTCACTTCCCAAGTCATCTCCTGGGCCTTGTGCAGAAGCCTACAGGCCACAGTTTAAAGTGCACTGACTCAAGTTCTTCACTGCCAGTACACCTATCCCCACTGTATCTTTCTGGTTGCTCATTCTTGACTAGTCTCCTACCCCTCAAGTTCTATGTACCTCTCTCTCAGTACAGACCCTGTGCACATCACTGGCACACTGCTTAACTGCGTATCCTCCCTGTGCCCCAAGTCCAGCCAGGGCCCAGAACCTGGCTTATGGGTGTGTGCACCACCACTCCTCCGATGATCTCTGTCTTGTAGGCCACCTGTGGCTTCTTCTCCAGGGCTGCAGGGGCTGTTAGGCTTTTGAGAACTTCTGTAGTCAGAGGTAGGTTTCCAGCTTTGGGAACCTAGAAGAAATGGCAGTATGGTCAATCCAGAAGGCTTAGGAAAAGTAGGGACTCAAAGGCAGGATAAGGGTTGGAAGAAAAGCTAATGTCCCAAACTACAGTAAGAGTCCCTTCTCCTCCTCAGCTGTTTTGGTTTAGATCTCCCCACAAAGCATCACATTTGGAGGTGGACCCTGGTCAGAAGGCATAGGTCACTAAAGCTTAACCTCGTGACTTGGAAAGGTGTGTTCTTGTCCCACCTCCTCCCTCTGCCTCTGCTTCCTGGCTGCCACATGGGGAACAGCTTTACTCTGTCATGTTGTTTTGCCATACCATTTTTGCCTTGGAGTTTACCAACCGAGGACTAAATTTACTGGAACCATGAGCCAAAATAAACCTCTCTTAAGTTGCAGGCATTACGCATTTTGTCCCAGTGATGAGAAAGTAGCTAATACACCTGCCATTCCATTAATCCACAATTGCATATGAGGAACTCAGCCACCAATGCCCCAGGATTGAGCACCTATACCTTTTCCTATTCAGAAGCTAAAGATTAAACATCAAACAAAATGGACAAGAGTGCTCCCCTCAGGGCATTTACACACTAGATGAGACTGACAAAAAAATAATAATAATAATAATGTATAGCAGCACAAGCAATCCAAATATCTACAAACAGTGGGGCCTTCCATAGAAAAGTCAGTGGCACAGTGCAGGGAGCAGGAGGGTACTACTAGGAACGGAGTGGTCAGTAGAGGTCTTCAGAGGAACAGATGATGAAACTGCAGGAATGTAAAGATAGGAGAAAGCCCACTGGGTAAGAACAGACAAAATGCCATGGAAGGGCTGAGGGTGGTGCCAAGCATGCATGAGACGTTGGGTTCTATGATGGAGGACCATGTGGTACAGGCTTGTGTGGCAGGCTGTACTGAAAAAGCAAGCACACTAAAGGCATGTTATAAAACTACCACTAGGGAGAGTACATAGGCTTAAATAAAAACCAGTGAACTTATGTTTACACTTGGGCCTCATCTCCAAGGTTTCTCATTATGTACAACACATGCAAATATTCTTCAAAAAAATCCAAAATTTAAAACCAAAACACTTCTGGTGCCAAGCATTTCAAATAAGGAATACTCAACTTGTATCATGTATTTCCACTTCTTAAGTCTTAAAATCAGCTAGTGAAAACCAACAACCACATCTGAGCTATACAGTTGGAAAATAAGGTTGTCCTTTTGATCATTTCTAAACAGGAGACCTAACCCACAGTGTGTCTTCTTCCATCCATCTGTGGAGTGTTCCCTGATGAGGTAGATCTGGGATTTTATCTGCAATGTGGAGTGCAATTCGCAAGGGCTCATCTGGCTTCATGTCATGCACAATTTCTATGTTTTAATTCTCTCAAGTTTTCAACTTTTTGTGAAGTGAAGTGAAGTGAAGTGAATACTGTTGACCTCAGAAAGTACTCCTACTTCAAAACAGGGTTGAAATGCAGTGAAGTAGCCAGGTATGGTGGCACATGCCTATAATCCCCACACTTGGGCTGAGGCAGGAAGATCACTGCAATTTCAAGACCAGCCTGGACTACAAAGTGGGTTCAAAGCCAGCTTGAACAACATAGTGAAACCCTGTGTCAAAAGACAGGTGGAGAGACAGAAGCAATGAAGTGAGAGATAAAGTCATACTGTTTTAGGATGGGTCCTATGTCCAATGATTTGTGACTTTATAAGAAGGGGAGAGGGCACACAGACTCACAGAGGAAGGACAGATGAACACAGATAGATGCAGAGTGACTCAGCTATGAGCCAAGGCACATCAGGTTGCTGGAAAGTCCCCAGAAGCCAGGAAGGGAAGGAGGGATTCTCTGTCCCCTATCTAAAGGGAGTTCAGTCCTTCTGGCACCCTAACTTATAACCAAGTTCAGCTTCTAGAAGACAGATTTACATGGTTTTGAGCCATCCAGTTTGTTACAGCAGCCTAGAAAACTTATACAGGGTCACTATTATGAGAGAAGCCATTTCCTATCAAATGTTAAACATTTTCCTCAATCACAGGGATTTGATGACCTTATCATAAAATGAACAGCATGAGATATAAAATCAATCTTAAAAAACTAATAGTTTATTTATATACCAATAACGAACCTGATGAGAAAGAAATTAGGATAATAATCTCATTCACAGTAGCTTAAAAACAAGCAAACAAACCTAGGGATCAACCTATCCAAAGAGGTGGAAGACCTCTACAATGAAAATTACATAACACTAAAGAAAGAAATTGAAGATGGAAAGAGCTCTCATGTTCGTGGACTGGGAGAATTAGGCCACCTTATTTAAAATGACCTACAGATTTACCACAAATCTCCATCAAAGTTCCAGTGACAGTCTTCACAGAACTAAAAAAGACAATCCTAAAATTCACACAGAAACACAAAAGATGCAGAGTAGCTGTTATGGTTTATGTCTAGTTGTCCCCCCAAAGCCTCATGCAATCATGGGGCGGGGACTTTTAGAGTTTGAGACTTGAGTCATGATCCACTGGGATTATGTGTTTTAGTACTGATGGGGTTATCGGTCTGAGTACGGCTGGGATTATTGGTGTGGCCTAAGGTGGATAGGCTAAGGCAGAGAGCCTGAATGTAATATAAAGAGAGATAAAGAGACAGATGGCTGTTGCTCTCTGCGTCCTGGTTGATCGGTTGTTTCTGTTGCAATTATTGCTGTTCTGCCACCATGCACTTGATGCTCTCTGCCCTGTTCCACTCAGCTGTGGGCCAGCCAAATATGGACTGAAACCTCCAGTAACTGTGAGATGAATAAACCTTTCCTTCCTTCGTTTTCAGTGTCAGATATTTGTCCCAGCAATGAGTAAAAAGTAATTAAGACAGTAGCCAAAGCAGTTCTAAGCAAAAAGAACAAGGTGGGAGGCAGCACAATACCCACTTTCAAATTATTTTATAAAATCATAGTAACAAAACAGCATGGTACCAAAACAAGCAAAGATCAAGCAAGCAGAATAGAGAACACAGAAACAAACAGGCACAACTACAACCATCTGACTGTTGACAAAGGAGCCAAGAACATTTGTTCCAGAAAAATGGCCTCATTACCAAATGGTGCAGATAAAATTGGATATCCATATATAGAGAGTGAAACTAGATGCCTTCTCTTCTGCACAAAAATCAATTAAAAATGGCTCAAAACCAGGTAGAAGACCTGAAACTCTGAAACTGCTAGTAGAAAACATAAGGAAGTCATGTAAAGTCCTAGGCACAAGGCAAAAATTTCCTAAATAGTACTTCCAATAGCACAGGAAAGGATATCAAGATTTAATAAATGGGACTACATCAAATCAAACAGTTTCTTTACTGCAAAACTCATTAGAGTGAGAAGGCAGCTACAGAAAGGGAGGAAATCTAGCCAGCTACTCTCTGGACAGAGGGTTAAAATCTAGAAAATACAGGGAATTCAAAATCCTTAACATAAAACAAAACAGACTAGCAAATAGCCCAACGAAAACATGGGGCAAATGAGTTGAAAAGACACTTTCCAAAATAAGTAGTAAAGGCTGGGGAGATAGCTCAGGGACACAAATGCCTGCCTGGCAAGTGCAAGGTCCTGAGTTCGATCCCTGGTTCTGCAAAAAAAAAAAAAAAGAAGTAGTAAAAATGGCCAATAATTATATGGGAAAAAAAATGTCCAACAACCACAGTGATTAGGGAAATGCTGTGAAAACCAAGACTGCACTGTGTTCCTATCCCACCTTGTCAGAATGGCAATTTCCCTAAGAATGCAAAAGCAAACATAAGCAAGAATGGGAAGAAAAATGAACCCTGTACACTGCTAGTGGAAATGTAAATTAGTACAGTCATTATGGAAATCAGACTGGAGGTTCCTCAAAAAACTAAAAATATCACTACCATATGACCCAGCCATACCACTCCTCAGTACAAAGCGAATAGTATGAAAGACAGAATGTCCCAGTGTACATGCACATACACAGCTCTCAACACATGGGACCAGCACAGGTGGGCACTCACGGATGAATGGATACAAAGCATATATATAAATATATATATATATACACACACACATATATATATTGAGTGTATATATATATATATATATATATACACATTGTATATATGTATGTGTGTATATACATGTATATATATATATATATATATATATATATATATATACACACAATGTGTATTACTCAGATAAAAAGAAGAGTGAAGTCATGTCATTTTCAGAGAATTAGGTAGAGCTAGAGATCATTGTGTTAGGGGAGAACACTGTGAGCCAGGTCAGAAAGGCAAGTATCACATTTCCCTAGTATAGTGGTACTCTTGGACCCATCACTTACTGGCTGCAGGAGCCAGGACAAGTAAAAAGAATGATGAAAAGCACCAAAGTTCTAGCAGGCATATCAAGTACCAAACAATATGAGACCGGGACAAAATTCTCCCATCAAAACGTGCCGAGCATCAAATTCAGCAAGTCAATGCAGTCTAGCGGACCAAAGTAAACTGTATGTGGAATCTAACGACTGTGACATGAAAGTAGAAGAGAAATTATTATCAGACAAGAGGAAGGGAATAAGAGATAGAGGGGTATTATGGTTTGTGTCTAATTGTCCCCTCAAGGCCTCAGGCAGTCATGGGACAGCTTCTAGAGTTTGTAATGATTTTTTTTTTTGCTTTTAATAAGAAATAATGTATAACAATGTGACAGTTTCAAAACACATTAATTGTACATTTCAATATTTGATATAATGCACACTGTTGTTCTATTAGTTATACAGAGCACAGGGGGTAGATTTTATAATTTTTCAAATCATTACTGGTACAACAAAATTTCTTCTCACTGAACAAGAGAAAGTAGTTGTATACATAATCCAATGTTTAATAATCACAGTGGGATATTGTTATGGTTTTATGTCTAGTTGTCCCCCTAAAGCCTCATGCAATCATGGGGCAGGGACTTCTAGAGTTTGAGACTTGAGTCATGATTCACTGGGATTATGTGTTTTAGTACTGATGGGACTATGGGTCTGAGTACTTCTAGGATTATGGGTGTGGCCTAAGGCATATAGGCTGAGGCAGACAGCCTGAATGTAGTATAAAGAGAGACAGAGAGACAGACTCACTCTTGCTCTCTGCTCCCCTGGTTGGTCAGTTGCCTCTGCCGAGATTGTTGCTGTTCCACCGCCATGAACTGGATTCTCTCTGCCCTGTTCCACTCAGCCTTAGGCCAGCCGAATATGGACTGGAACCTCCAGTAACTATAAACTAAATAAACCTTTGCTTCCTTCATTTTGAGTGTCGGGTATTTGTCCCAGCAATGAGTAAAAAGTAAGTAAGACAATTGGTAAAACTGGCAATGTTGGAAGTTGTTGATTTAAGCCTTTTACAGCTCAGGATTCTAATCTAGCTTTACATTTTATATCTTGTGGTTAAACTTTTCTGCTGGATGGTTAAGGGCAATTTTGAGCAAGACCTGTATAGCAAAACATGTAACTTTTGTATCTCTCAAGGTCAGTCAAATCCCCTCAGGATTTACTTTGGAACCACGTACAGTGCTGTGTAGAACTGTTGTCAGTGTCAGCCATCTGGATGAGTCATGGCCATTGTTTGATCAGTTTGCTCTCTGTGAAAGCCTGGGAGAATGTTTTCTCTCTAGGTGAATCTCCTTTGGCACACTATGTATCTTCAATCCCTTTCCTCTGTAGCCCCTTGGACATAAAATTTGGGAAACCACTGAGTTATAGGATGTTATAAAAGATAGGAAGCATGGCAGGGGCAAAGCCATGCACTTATATACACAGGATGAATTAGATAATGATCCTAGGAACCTCCAAAATGTTTTTGACACTGAGGATAGCAAAGTGTAACAGTAAAAATATGCTTGGAATGCCTGTCATTCTGGTCTTTTAGATGTGTGCTGCTTCTAATGTAATTTCAGTTAGTGCTATACTCTCTCTCAAATAAATGGTTGGTTTACAATGAAACAAAAACTGTAATGAATTCTTGATTGGATGCTAGGATTATGGGCATGAGTGCTACACTTGTCCTGGGGTAGATAATCTGCATTTCAATGTAAAGAAGGGAGACAAGACTTGCCAGCTGCCACAGCTGCTGCTCTTCCCTTTGTTCTTTGCTATTTTCCACTGCCCTGTGCTATGCGCTACTCTGCCTTGGAGCCAGCTGATTATGGACTGAAACCTTCACAAACTTTGAACTAAATAAACTTTTCCTTCTTCAATTTTTGGTGTCAAAGAATAACTGAGACAAGGTGTGTAAAGGAGAGGAATGGGAGCTGGATTTAATGTGGGAGGCTGAGATAGGAGAATCCCAAGTTCAAACTCAATTGGGCAACTTAGCAAGGCCCTATCTCAATATTGAAACACAACACTTTGTAAAATTAATGCACATCATTAAAAACACATTTTTTACAAAATGAAGAGTATTCTGTGGACAGAAAAACTGGGTATGTCCTGGCTCTGTGACCTTGGGCAAGTGCTTTAATCTCTAGCTATTTCTATTTCCTCACCTATGTAAAGGGGGATAATAATAAGATTTGTGCAAGACTAAAATGAAGCCACACCCATAAAAGTAGTGTGTGATCTAACATTTCACAGCTGTTTATTTTCAGTGTTTTTTGTAAACTATAAACTCCCTGGAAGTCAGGGGACCTGGGTTAGAATCCCAGCTCTAGCCATTACTATCCTGCCATCCCAGGCAGGACTCCAAGTTTTATGTGCTTACTAAAATCTGGCTGTAGAACACCCTGTCTCCTGAATGATGGGTGAGAAGCGACACATCATGTGTGGAAATTATGCTTATTCTGTGACCTGTTCCCTTTCTCATCTCCACCTTGACTTGCATATGTGGTGTTTTAAATATTTGCTTCATCACATGGTACCACAACCCCAAATATGTCTAAGTCACCCTAGTTACTGTAGGGAAGGACACATACAAAAGAACTCCGTGGAAAGGAGAAAAAAAGGCATGGTAGTGTAGGGCTGTCATCCCAGAAGCCTAAAAGGCTGAGGCAGGAGGATGAGAAATTAAAGCTAAACTGGGCAACTTAGCAAAATCCTCCCTTAAAAAAGTACTGAGGTGTGTGTTTGTGTGTGTGTGTGTGTGTGTGTGTGTGTGTGAGAGAGAGAGAGAGAGAGAGAGAAAGAGAGAGAGAGAGAAGGGAAAGTAGGAAGAAGGAAGAAAGAAAGGAAGGAGAGAAGAGGGGAGAGAAAAAGGGAGAAGGGAGGGAAGAAGGGAGCAAGAGAGGAAGGGAAAGAAGACAAGGGGAGAAAAGGAAAGAAAAGAAGAGGATAAAGAAAATCCTCTGTGGGACATGCAGAGATCCTACCTTCCCTCCTCCTGTGTTGCACAGGATCTCTGGCAGGAGGAGAGAGAAGTGATCCACAGCCACCCAAAGTTCCCACAGAGGTCTGTTCCAAGAGGCCTCTAGGGTACCAACATCTGCATTGCCCAATTTTCCATGTGTGTCAAGTGGAGGACAAGCTGCTCGGAACCTGCACGCACCTCCCACACACTCTCAGGGCTTATAACACCCGATACAATGTAAATGTCACCAGAACAGCTGTGGTACTGTATTATTTATGGAATAAGGACAAGAAAAATATTTAAGTTCCATGCAGACAATTGTTTCAAACCCTTTCAATCCACAGTGGGTTAAATCTATAGATATAGAATCCAGGCTATGGAAAGCTGGTTCCTTAACCAGGGAAATAAAGAGGATACTGGAGATGT
>PVKN010002101.1:24477-45046 GCA_004027915.1 Capromys pilorides
GGGGGGGGGGGGGGGGGAGGGTAGCTCCATGGTACAGCAGAGGCCTAGCATATTCAAGGCTCCAAGTTCAGTCCCTCACACCAAAATAAAGACTTTTAAATAAAGGGACTCAGGTATAGCGCAGTGGTACAGCACATGCTTAGCATGTACTAGGCCCTGGCCAGAATTCCTAGTACCAAGAAAATGCAAAAGGGAGGGAGGAAAGACAGAACCCGCTTGCTGCCTTGCAGGCTGTCCAGCCCAGTTCACTAGCAAGAGGCCAACACCTAGGTGGAAACTGGCCAGGCCTGGTGGTGCTCATCCATAACTCCAGCTACGTGAGAGCCTGAGGCAGGAAGATCACAAATTTAAGGCCAGCATGGGCATAAATTAGTAAAACCATGTCTCAAAATACAACTTGAAAAAGTCTAGGGTGCAGCTCCAGGGCAGACCACTTGCCCAATTTCACATGGCCCTGGGTTCCACCCCCAGTACCATATCCACATGCATATGGAAGACACTGAAGGAAATTCCAAATCCTAGAAGATGCAACACCTCCCAAACATGGAGAAGAAAACATTTGCTAACTCAACACTCCAACATCCTGCACACAGATTAGCACCCAGAGGGTAGCAGTCAGCAGGAGCCTCCCTCCCTGCCTGGCTCACTCTTTCTTCACAGGTTTGCCAAGGTTTATCTGCGCAAGAAACTAACCCGCTAACCTGCTTACCTGACTAAATTATACTCTGGTTGGCTCCAGCAACAATGATGTTAGATAGGTGTACAGATTTCATCTGTTAAGTTATTCACAGCACTCTTAATCTGCACTGGGACATAGGCATTATTGGAAGTAAGCAAATGTAAGCACTTCTCACTAGATAATACAAATTCAAACTTCCAGCAAATGAGCCCTGGTTTATAAGTCATGAGTCTGCCTGACTTGCTGGTTAAAGGTTTAGGTGTTTTTCCCCCTAAAACATACAGCTTTTGCTATGGTTGGTTAAGTGTCCCCCAAAGGCCATGTGTTAAAGATTTGGTCACCAGCCTGTGGTGGTATTAGAGCATGATGAAACCTCTAAGAACTGTAACACTGCAGGTGGAGGTCAGGTCACAGAGGCCTGCCCTTGAAGGGAATCCTGGGACCCTGCCCATTCTGTTTCTCTTGGCTTCTCAGCCATCACGAGTTTAATAGGTCTCCACCACACCCTCCTGCCATGATATGCTGCGTTGCCACAGGCCCAAAGCAACAGGCCAAGTACCCACAGACTGAAACCTCTCCAACTATAAGCCAAATCCACCTTCCTCCTTATAAGTTGATTTTATATGGGTTTTTTCCCATAGTGATGGAAGCTGATTAACACAGCATTTCCTTTTCCTTCTTTTTCTCTTCTTCTTTTCTCTTTCTGTATTTCTAAGAAAGAGGAAAATGATCTTTCATTGCTCAAATCAAAGAAAAGGAGAATATGCAGGACAGCCCATGAACTAGTTTCAAGAGGCCTTTAAATGGAAGGCTTTCCCAAGGCAGATCAATGATGCCAGGCCTGATCTTCCAGGTGACTTTTAAAGAGAGCATTTCCTAAGCCAGGAAAAATGTTCTGACCTCCCTTCTCGTGTGCGCTTCCCTTCTTAGTCAGCAATCCACACTCTGCATCACCTGGGCCAGGGCCAACTGGGAGCCCCTCAAAGGGACACCCCACATAGTTCCTCTCACGCTTGAGTCAAACTCAAGCTCTTGGATCAACTTGTAGTTGGTCAGCCAAGGACAAGAAGGCTGGGGGAACTGAGCCTGGCCAGGGCGCCTGGGAAAGGCCTGGCTGCAGGGTGCGCTGGGGAAGGGATCCTTGTACACCTGAAGGGAGAAGAAACCACACACGTACGGTGATCTTGCTGGCATGGTTCAGGGCTTCCACCCAGTCCTTCAGGTCCTTCTGGTCATTGGCTTGAAGAAAATATCTCTGTGACAGGGCATTGATAACTGTAAAGACAGAGGTGTGAGAAAATCCCACATCAGAAAGTATGTGACACAAGACCCCACAGAGCTAAGATATATGAAGTGGCAAGAAGGATGACGGCCACTAAGCCAGTCAAGAGATTCCCTAGAATGCTGTCCTCTGTGTGGAAGTTTAAGAAGTGGCAGGCCACCCAAATGCCCATTCTTTCTCCCATCTTTAAAACTAAGGCTGTGCTACAGGCCCTGAAAATGCAGCCTGCGAACAATAGCTGTGACATGATGCTCTGCAGCAACTGGGCTGCTGGTCCACCATCAGCAGGATGTCCCACGAGCTACTTCCTAGCAGGGCTAACAGATTTACAATGGTGATAACACATATGTAATTTTGGACCCAGTCTTTTGATATTCACTGGCAGACTAGCCTGGTTTACAAACCTTGCTGGTGGCTGGGAAATGGAACAAAGCTGAGCATTCCATTCAGTCAACACTTTACTTCTAGGTTTATTATTATTATGCATATGTTTACATCTGTTGATCACAAAATCGGAGAATCAGTTTAGAACTTAGCTGTGCTTGAAAGAAACAGGAAAATGACAACACCAAAGAAGTGTGAACCAATCCAAAGCTGAGGGAGGGGAGCGTGAGGGGCTCTTATATTCTATAAGTGTAAGTCTGAAGAAGTGAATTCAAAGTCCAAGGGTTATACACAGAATCCACTAGTTCATTTGTTTATTCAACAAGTACTTATGGGGTGCCTACTATGTGCCAGGAGCTATTCTATGTGCCGAGGGTGCTCCAACACCACAGCAGAAAAAGAGCCCTGCTTCTGTGACATGCACAGAGACCACGTGCCAGCCTGTGTCATGGTGCTGAGTACCACTCTGTGAACACTGGGCCCCTACAATTCAATGACTAATGCACCAGATTCACAAACACCTGAGCAACAGAGGCCTCCACTGAGGGGCTCTGCTTCCTAATCCTCTCCCAGCACCCTCACTCATTCAGCAACTCAGCGACTTCCTCCTTTCTGCTGTCCCTTCCTGATCCTGCCTGCCCCTATCCTAAGTGTCCACCTTTCATACCACATCATTACTGTTTTGTTTTGTAGTACTGGGGACTGAACACAGGGCGTGAGCAACATCTCTAACCCCTTTTATTTTTTATTTTGAGACAGGGTCTCACTGAAGTTGCTAAGTTGCCCAGTCTGGACTCAAATTTGCAATACTCCTGGCTTCAGTCTCCCAGAGTGCCATCCCTCAGTTCTAAAAGGAGGGTTACTAGTAACTTCTATAGATTTTTTTGCACTCCGAGGGGTGGGGGGGTGGGGGGGGGAATTAAGAAGACAGAAACATTATTACTCCTTGTGCATCTGCCCTTATGTTAGAAAGAATCTTCCCAGCAACATGGGGAAAGATGGTATTGCTTGACACATGATTTATATCTTCACACAAACACGTGATCACAGGACTTCCTCTGTTCAAAGGAGGAAGTTGCTACCTGAGTATGTGCAAAGCCCATCCCAGCTCTGTACTTACCAAAGCAAAATGGAGTTTTTGGTTTCTGCTTTGGGGTAGCGATGCTCACCTACATCAAATAAGAAATAAGGAAAGGGAACATGAATGTGTGTCCACTGGTGCTAAAAATTTTTCACTGTGAAAGTTTTCACAAATTGAAAGTATATAAAACACGCATACTTGTTAGTTGTGATTTTTAAATTTTAAGGAAAATAACCAAGAATCTTATACTTTTACCTCAGTTAGAAAACAGGCATTATCCTCCTGTCTTAGAAGCACTTTGTGTGCCCTTCCATGACAGAATCTCCACCTCACAGGTACAACCACTATCTCATTGTCTGCGTTAATGTCTGTCTTTCTGGAAAATCACTGAGAGAGTCTGACAAGATTCTCCTTGGCCCACAAGCGCTGGTCCAGTCCCATTCACACTAGCAAAATGTCAGACCTCTTTTATTTCCAACTCTTCCCCCACTGAAGACCTCTGTACCAACAGTGGGATCGCCACAAAGGCTTCGATTCCAGCTGTAGCACTCAGAAAGAGGACACAGAGGCATTTGGACACTGAGCAGCTCCCTTAAGAGCTGCCACAACCATGCATATGAGCAGTTCCCCTGCACAGAGAAGGGTTGATGATTCAGGGAGCTACCTTGTTATTTCAGGTATGAGCCTGAGAAAGCAGAAGTTTTTCCATGGTTCTTGTGGCTCTAACCTTGTTTTGCATTCTCTTGCATGTACATTCCCCAGAATCTGCATGTGTTAGCAAGCCCACACGATTCTGGTTCAACCAACTCTCACTTTATTCTATGCCCGCAAAGCCTCAGTGTCTATCCTTGAGTTGACTGAATTTCAGGAGCCAGTTTCCATCACTACCCCTAGGAGCTCTAAGGAGCAGTCACCTGCCCATAGGATGTATCCACATTCTGTCATCATCCTTCCTTAGAAACTATGCCTTCCATCCACTTCTCAGGCAAAATTAATGTCTCTCACCAGGCTCAGTGGTGCACACCTGCAATCCCAGCACTTTGGATGGCTGAGGCAGGAGGACGGCAGGTTCAAGCCCAGCCTGGGCAACTTGGTAAGACCCTATCATATCGAAATTAAAAATTTTAAAAGGCTGGAGATAGAATTCAGTGCCAAGGCCCTGGATTCAATCCCCACAACCAGAAAACAAAGCAAAACAAAAATCTCTTCATAGTTCACTGTTGCTGGGGTCTAATAATGACTATGCCATCAGGCTATGTAGGCTCTTCCTCCTAATTGTAAGTTATTCCTTATAGATCTTCCTAGATCCTTAACCAAAATTATTACTGCCCAGTTATTTAAATAGGAACTGAGGTAGCAGCCTATAAAAGATCAAAAGGACAGGCAGGGCAGTCTCAACCCCCAGGTGTCCCAACTGTGTGACCTCTATTTCACATTCTATCAAATAAAGGGTAGTGATACCATGTTCTTCCAGGGTTGATATGAGTGCGTAGCTAAGGCACTTACCCACCTTGTCCTTTACAATTTGGTCATTCAAGGAGAGACAGTTCAGTTTCCAATAATGAATTTCTTTTTCAAACTCACTTCACACAACAACACAATAGTATTATCCCTGTAACTATGGACAAAATGTTAACAGCCCATGAGCAAAAATGTGCAAGTCCTGAAAAACTGCCTGGTTTCCAACGTACAAAATAGGCGTGATACATCCAATGTTAACAAATACTTAATTAAATGTTTCCATAACATTATATCAGCCTTACTGACAAGTATTTAACTCATTGCATGCAACATGTTACATTAAATCAACTTCACGAATGTTTTCATTAAGTGTTCAAAACACTTTCATTACATTTGAAAATAATTTGTAGTGGATAGCTTAGTTCACAAGAATTCTTGTGTGTGTGCAAGCTGGTTGCCTAGAAACTGGGGATGAACTAGATGTGCTGCTCACTGCTGAATCAATCTAAACTAAAAGGCACCCTTTGAAGTATTCTAGAGCTGAACAATTAGATGTATTTTTTTAAGTCACAGGTTAATTCTGGATTATGGTTCTGGAGGTGCAGAGGGCCCACATCCGGTAGTGTCCTAAGGCGGCAGAGGATGTTAGATGGCAGAAGACAGGAATGTGCAGGAATTTGTGTGTCCAAGGCATTCCACTTCACAAGGGAAGTGGGTGTATTTTGATATGTCTACCATGATGTGAGGGGAAGCCTATATACAGCCTTAGAAGTTCTTGAAAACTACAGATAAGTAAAGGCAAGCTCACAGATCCTGAGTTCAGGTTCAGATCATACAAATTCTGTCCCATCTGCACAAGGCAGGATGTTCACACCCCATGCTCGCAGTCCTGGCTCTACACTGTCTGGTTTTCTGGGTTTCAGTAGGAGCCGCAATGGACACTTTGATGCCACTTGTTCTCATATGCCAGTCTGTAGTGACTTGTTTTCTTGGTCTTCCCTTCAGCATCTTGGAGCCCACACATCCTCCAGGCCATGATGCCATCTCCTGCTTGTCCTGGGCTTGGCTTCTGCATAACCCTCATCATCACAGAGCTGCTCTGACCACCCTGGCCCCCAGTGTCCTCCCATCTCATGGTGCCTCTTCTCATTGAGCTTCTGAAAGGCAGTGAAGAGCTGGGCACTTGAAGATGCTCTCTGGCTTATTAAGAGACTCATCTTTTTTCTAAGAAATTCCTACTTATCACTGATCAGAGAGTGCTGCTGGTTGATGTGCTCACTCTCCTTTGTTTAGAAATGGTTCTGCCTACAGCTCCTTAACTAATCCTGTGACAGTGCTAACCATGGGCTCATGATGGGGAGAGAGTATGGTTTTTTAGCTTGTCTTGTTTCTCTGGCTTTCAGTCAGGAAATGCACGTAGATATACACATGTGCATCTACAACATGCCTCAATGTGGCATGGTTTGCCACAGAAGACTAATTTGGTAAAGAACTCATCACCAAACTACTGGGGTCAGTGCTCGCTCAGCCCTGATTGGCTCTATAGCAAGGGTTAAGTCCATCAAGGTCTCCCTATCTCTTTCATATGGCTAGAGAACAGCAAGCAGAGAAAATGAAATTCCATTTACCTGCTGCTGGGCCCCACAGAAAAGGCTCATACAGCACACTTTTTCATTTTTTTATGGAGATACAGCTTTGGCCTCTCCTGGAAGCCCTGCTCACCCCAGTAAGGTGTGATCACTCACTGCCCAGCCCACTGCCTGACCACAGCAAGCAGTTATAGCATCCTCAGATAGGGCAGCAGGACAAAGGACCCATACACAGTAGTGTGGCTGCCCATGCGTAAGAATCCTGGCAGCTGGACTCAAATGAGGGCCCCACGCACAAGCATTTCACACCCCGAGGTGGCCTCAGCTGAGGCATGCACAGCAATGGTTGGCTGGCAGGTCCTGTCAACACACCAGCAGGGACAGACAGCTGGGGATATGACGAGGGGAGCAGGCATGGGTCACCACCCAGTGACACAGGCAGGGCTGCTGCACAGCTCATCAGACGCTCAGGAACTGCTCTTATCAGATCAAATGTAGACCACAGAGACAGCAAGCTCATCGCATCAGGGCACCACTGAGGTCAGCCCTCCCTGCCAGCCTTTGGCCAGGAAGCAGAACTGGCTCCTCTGGCAGAAGTGGCAGCAGTCAAACAAGGTCTTATGAGAGCCACAGGCTCTGCCCCAGTGTCTGGGGTCACCTTGCCCCTTTATGCAGTAAGAGTAAGAGAACAAGCCAACTGTGGGGTACATGCCTCTCTTCTCAGCACTCTGGGAGGCTTAGCCAGCAGAATCACAAGTTTGAGCCTAGCCTGGGCAACACAGCAAGGGCCTAAATCAAAATTTTTTAAAAATGGAAAGGACTGGGTGTGCAGCTTAGTGCAAGGCCTTAGGTTCCACTCCTCGTCACACTAAATAATAAATACCCCAGATGGCTGGAATAGAAGGGCCATGAGGCAAGGAAAGAGGCTGAATTGGAGGCACCAATCACTAGCTTTCATGATATTCATGGTAGTTGGCCCAGGAAGAGGTACTGATGCAATGACCATCCTGAGGGGCATCAGACCAGGCATGGGAATCTCTAGTTTTCCTCTCTGGAAAGCTACATGCTGGTCTCCCTCTTTCCAACACAGACCCTAAGCAGACAGCTACAGGAGCCAAACAGGCCACGTGACACCATAGTCACTCACCTCCCCTAGGCAGGAAGACCTGTGGGGGAACAAGGTCAACTTATCAAGTCCAAATAAAAGAGAAAAAGGGCTGGGAATGCAGTTCAGTGTGGAGGCCTTGGGTCCAAGCCCCAGTACTAGGAAAAGCAAGAGAGGAAGTAGGAGGGAGAGGGAAGAGAAGGAGGGAGAGAGACAGGGACAGGCCCAACTGCTGACAACAGGACATCAGCACTGAGGCTAAATGCTTTTGCTAGGAAAGCCCCTGCCTTTTGGCTTTGAATCAGGCTGGGAGTTAAAGGCTCTCAGCTCGCTGTAACCTGACCCAGCAGCAGCTGTGGATATTGCAAAAGGCCTGTGTAGACCCACAGGCCCCATCCCAGGAAGGGCTGAAAGTCAGGTCATCTTTTTTAAACAAGGCAGCCTCCAAAGCAGAAAATACTAAAAACCCTCATCTGAGCTGCATTTATAAACCATGATTCAGCAAGAGATTATATTCATTCTTCCCTCCCCTCAAAAGTCTTTCCAAACCCTCTCAAACAGGAGAGTTTCAGCTTTCATTTTTTACAGGCTGTCTGCTCCCTGCTCTGTCATTCCTCTTTCTGGAGAAATGAGCTCACAGCCCAAAGAGGATAAGACAAGGAGGAAGGCAAGCTCAGGCCTCAGGCAGGGCTGGCCTGGCTTGGCCTGAGGAGGCAGCCACATTCTTACCACAGGGCATGCACAGATTGCCCGCAGCTGCGCCAGCAAAGCCAGCCCCTGCAGCCCTTCCCTCTTCCCCCCAGGTTGTGTCTTCCCTGTCTCAGGCACTCCATGCTGCCCACTGTCTTCTGCCTTTGCACCCAGCTGTAGCTGCCAGGCTCTGCCTGCAGCCCACAGCTCAGGTTGCCTGGCCACTCTCCAGCAGCTGAGGCCCCCTGGAAGCCCTCCAGAGCAGCAGAGAGGAGGATGGACACCTGGCTCTGAAGTCTTACCAATGGAGAGGGGTCACTCAGCTCTGTGACCCCTGGGGGGCCAGCGGGCAGAAGGTGGGCAAGGACAGAGCAGCCCCCAGGAGGCCTGCGGGGAGGGCTGCGTAGGGAGAGCAGCTCTTCCTGAGCTACAGTGCTGGCTGGCCGCCACCTGGCTCTCCTCGCTGTACAAAGCGTTCCTCTTTCTGGGGAGGTTCTCAATCCCTCACTTTTTTATCACTGCTGCATGGCTGAGCAGCAGTGGTGCCTGTCCCAGGGAGGGGCTACTAAAAGCAGCTGAATTCAGCAATTACTACAGGCATCATTAAGCAGCCCTCACCCCAAATTCTGGCAAAAAAAAGAACACCCCACCACCACCACCACACTGGCCCAGGGAAGGGCCCATCACTGCTGGCCAGACTCTCAGCAGTTATCAGGCTGCTGAATTCAGTCCAGGCACATACGAAGCTATTCCCAGGGATTTCTTAGCCTTTCCTTGGCAGGCATCCTATCCAGGTTGCTGATACAAACCCTAGCTGCTGAAGATAGACCCTCTGGGAGAGTCCTTTACAGCTCCTAAATTTGTGTTCCCTTTTGTCCCAGTTACCAAAAAATTTGCAACATTCCAAACCTACTCTAAGTCAATTACCATCTACCATTCCCCTCTGGGAAGAATATGTCATATACTACTATAATCTGGGTGTGAAATGTACCCCCAGACCCATTACAGGCGTGGTACCCAGCCTGAGGCTACTAGGAGTAGTACAGTCTTACTTAGGGTGCAGTGGAAGGTGTCTGCGAGGTGCTCCTGGAGGGCACTGGGGAACCTTAGCCTTTCTCTCTCCCCCTAATTTTTTCACTTCCAAGCCAGGAGGTGAGTGATTTCCTTCTGACATCTACTTCCATCTCCATGTGCCACCTACCAGCAACCAGGCCAACCCCTCACGGAGGGAAACTCCTAAAACTATGACACAAAGTAAATCCTCCCCTGTATAAGTCAATGATCTCAGGTATCTGGAACAGAAAGGAAAAGCTAACAAACACTTAGACCGTCATAGAGGCCTCAGTCCTTCCTTCAAGAACCTCCTAGCCACTCCCTCAACAACCCGCAAGCAGCAAATCCTGCATGGGCAGTGGGGGTGGGGAAAGGTAGCCCTGTCATGCCTGGGAATGTCCCCAATGCTAACAACCCAAGGAGGTGCCACTCCCTCATTTAGCTACTTGGAGAACATGGATTCCCAGCACGCCAGGCCAACATTACCTTTGAGATGTAGGTCAGCTGCAAAGATCCAACAGCTCCAGACCCCACTGCCAGGTTCTAAAAGACACAAGTTGTTCATGTTAAGAAGGACACTGCACAAGGTAGGGAAAATAGCACTAGGATGGAAGAAGAAGATAGCCTTCACTTTCGGCCCTGCAACCTTATTCAAATTATATTTGGGTCTCCCACTGTAAAACAGTGATGATAACAGTTCCTGAGTAGCAATTCCAGTGACAATGATTCAGATTTCCTGATGGCAAACTACACTGTTAACACTATTTATCATCTTCCTTACCACATTAAGTTATATTCTAGGGCAGTGGTCAAAGTGTGTGCTCCACCACTTGGCACCTCCCTCAGCCTCAGTTTTCCCTTCTGTAGAAATAGCAATACGATACATGGTGAGCATCCTTTACCTGAGATGTTTGGAATTGGAAGTGTTCAGGATTTCAGGATTTTGTTTCAAATTCTGGAACATTTACATACACAATGAGAAATCCTGGGGAGAGGGTTCCACTCCAAACACAAATTTTCATTTATGTTTTATATATACATTATATACCCACCCTGAAGGTAATTTTATAAATTATTTTTGTGTGTGTGTGGCCAGCTCAGTCCACCCTAGGGGCAGGGCTGGCATGGCATGTAGTGCCAGGATCTAACCATGGTTCCTGTGCATTTGCCTAAGCAGGCACCTTAGGCCGCTGAGCTATCTCGCCAGCCCAAAATGCAAGTAACGCTTTTTTAAATATATTTAGTACAGGGTGTCCAAGGTTTCACTACATAGATCAGACTCATTGTGATCCTACTGTTTTCAGTCTCCTAAGTGCTGGAATTACAGGTGTATGCCACTGCACCCAGTCTACTTTTAGTGCAACTATATTTTGACTTCAACTAATTCTCATGAGGTCAGGTGTAGAATTCATAACAACATTCAAAAAGTTTTGAGCTTTAGAGCATTTAAGATGTTTGAATCTTGCCCCAGCCAAATGGCTCAGCAGATTAAAGTGCCTGCTACCAGGCACAGTGGCCTGGGTTTGATTCGGGGCCTGCTGTGGGGGGAGGAGGGGACCCTCCACCCTCTCTCCACCCCTCCCCCTGCACACTGTAATGGCAATTGAGACTGGGCATAGTGGTGTATGCTTGTAATCCCAGCTCTTGGGAGGCTGTAAACAGGCAGATCACTGCGAGTCTGATCTAGTGAGATCCTGAACAGCCTGTAGACCCTTCCCTAAAATAAAAAAAAAAAAAAAAAAAGATGTTTCTATTTCAAATTAGGAACGCTAACCTTGGATTTCAGTTGTAAGAGTAAGTTCGCAATGTTAAGAATCCTTAGAATTATCCTTGGTACATAGAATGCTCTCTAACAAGTGCCAGCTGTTACTTTTTTCTGCTCGTTGTGCTGATTTCAATAGTTTTATCCTGTTTTATGCTATTTCAAAATTCTTTTCATAACTGACAATTTACAAGCTCAGACAATAAATACAGTGGTACCTCGGTTCACAAACTCCATTCTCTCCACAATTCTGGTCACAATCCGAACTGAATGAGAAAGAAATCAAATGTTTCTTTTCCCATGAGATCACACTAACCTAACCACTGAATTTGATTCAATTCTCGTCCAACTCACTTTGCGATCAGAATCAAATCATGGCAAGTATCAAGTTCATGAACCAACGTACCACTGTACAGACATAAGAAATATAGCTGTTAGCTTATGTCATAGAACGGTGTGAGCACCAAATGAAATGATGTCTGTGTACTAAAAAACATTAAGTAAATGCATTATTAAAGTAAAAAAGGAGGGCCGGCCAAATAGCTCAGGGGATTAAAGCACCTGCAAGCAAGTACAAAGGCTGGGAGTTCGATCCCCAGGCCTGCCAAGCTGGCCCTGCTGAGACAGCAACAGAGACTTGGCATGGTGGAATGCACCTGTAATCCCAGCTCTTGGGAGGCTGTAAACAGGCAAATCACTACAAGTCTGATCTAGCAGTGAGACCCTGAACAACCTGCAGACCCTTCCCTAAAATACAAGTAAGTAAATAAGTAAGTAAATAAATAAAGTACAAAGGAGGGCTGGGTGGGGGGGGTGACTCAATGGTAGAGTTCTTACCTTATGTGCACAAAGCCCTGGGTTCAATCCCCAGCACCAACCCCAAAGGAGCCAAGGTGCTCCCAGGCACCACTGGCAATGTATCCCACCTAGACATATCCTTGACTTTGCCATATAAGGGATGAACTAATGGTGACACAGGGACATTAATACACTACAGTAAAGGCTAAGTGTAGAAATCACAGCTATGGCTCTTCCAGTGTATAGCTTGGAAAACCCATTCCCCTGTCAACTATTGCCACTGGCCCTCCAGAAATACCTATGGGCCCCCCCACTGCCCAGGTTTATCTTAAAACAATAAAAAGAGACAAATTTTACATCATGAAAATTTAATAAATTGGCTTAAGAATTAATAGAGGAATGACTGATCATTCTAGGAGTGGGCCCTAAGACATGGCCTAGCTGGTAGGGAAGGGCCCTAGCCCCAGTCACCTAAATCAACATTCGCCTCTGGAACAAATATAATATATGAAATTTCCTGTTCATAACTGTGTTCGTTACTCTTCTCTCGTTGCTGGGACAAATACTCGACACTCAAAATGAGGGAAGGAAAGGTTTATTTAGCTCACAGTTACTGGAGGTTTCAGTCCATATTCAGCTGGCTCCAAGGCAGAGGCACATGGCAGAAAACAAGCTTTCATGGCGGCAGCTAAGAGCAAGAGTGCAGGGAGAGAGCTAGCTGCTGAAGCAGCTAACTTCTCTTCCTTTACATTGAAATGCAAATCACCTGCCCCAGGGGAGAGGCAGCATCCATTTTCACAATAATCAATTACAAATCCCAGAAGCCACTCCATGACTGCATGAGGCTTTGGGGGACACCTATACACAAACCATAACAATAGCAAAATGGATGGGGTGACAACAATAAAAAGACTCCACCTGCTCCTTGTTCAAGTGAAGTAGGAAATCTAAAAACTGTCTTTGATGCACTGGGGATGAAGTTCTACCTAGAGCGCTTGCCTAGCATGAGTTGGCTCTGGGGCTCATCCTCCACACTGTAAATAAGGAAAGAAATGAAAACTGCTCTGAAGTAGCCAAATTAGCATTCACAATGGAGGTGTGGTCCAGTACACACCTTTACTTATATGTACACACTTTTTCATTTCATAGCTACTTAAAAAAAAAAAAAAAAGGAAATCTCTATTAAGTTGAGAAAGACAGGCTTTGCAATTCCAAAAGTAAGCAGGTAGCAAAGAGGTGCTACCAGGTCCTCAAAAGTCAGGAGTGGCAGACACCACCTGGAGGTGGACTGCAGATCCTTGCTCAGTTTCCAGACTACCAGGCAGCTGCATGGCCAAGGAGGGCTCTAAAATACCGGGAGCCTGGAGCCTGTGCCGGAGTCTGGCATCAGTCTCCACCCTGCTGTGCAGTCCGTGAAGGTGACTCGTGAAGGAAGGGATTTGTCCAAGGTCATGAAACTGGCAACAGAGCCTGAAAGAAAGCTCAGTTCTCCTGATTTCCATGCTGATGACCTGGAAGCCACACAGTATAATTTTAAAAGCTCAAGCTGTTGGAATCGTAGCTGTGACATTAACATTCCCTGACTGGAGGCGAGTTTCTTTTCCTATAAAATAGAGATAATAAGCCCTGTGTCACAGGGTGGTTGAGAGAATTATATGAAAATACCCAGCTTCTGTCCCCCTCCACAGGGCTAATTACATGAAGCAAAAGCCAAGGCTCAGGGCTACTCTTGCATAACCCTCTCCTCATCCCGACCACAGCCCAAAGGCCTGCAGGGCCCCATCCTGAGTTATGAGTGATGAAGTGGGACTGGGGAAACCGTGTGGGCTCTGACCCACACGTAATGACAGATGAGGCTGATCACATTTCAACGACTTCATCCCCTGAAGCCCCTGGAGGCTGCTCCTCCCTTCTCCCCAGCCTCCTGCCAGCTCAGAAAGCTGACGCAGCTGCCCAGCTATCCAGGGGTGGGCTTGGGGGTCCTCAACCCATTCTTATCCTTCCCTCAGCTCCAGTGTAGCCCCTTTCCATCAGAAGAAGCTAGGAAAATTTGAGGAATGTCTGGGAATATCACTTCCCCACCACTTTCCTCCCTACCCAGGGGGAAATGGATGACACAGAACAAAGCAGACTGAAGATTCTGAGCATTAATCCACAGTGACACTCAGTGTCCACTCCAATTATTGGACTTAGAAGACTAATGGTGACAGTTAGCTGACAAGGTGTCACAGAGGCAGCCCCAGACAGATACTTCCTACTTAAGGAAAGAGGTGCTACTCAGCCCAAAGCACTGCCTGGATGCCAGAAGTCAGGACAGGAAAACCAGAAATCAGCGGCACCCTGGGAGGGACACAGTGTCAGAGCTGGGGACAGAAGCCACACATGCTGTCTCCCCTGAGCTCACCCAGACAAAGAAGCATTTGCAATCCTCCTTCAGAGCACCCTCTGCCCTGACCTCCACGCCTGGAATTCTCTCTCTAGCCCATGCTCACCAGAACCTCTGGGGAGCTCATTTTCCAAAGTAAGACTCCAGCTCCACATACAGAACACTGAATCAGATTGCAATCAGACTGTCATCAGGTCTGGGATTACAGTCCCAGATCAAATGCATGATCAGAAGACATGCATTTCATGATGACCCACAGTGACCCTCAAACAAGCCTAAGTTTAAAGACAGCTAGCTGGGTGAGGTGCTACATAGCTGTAATCCCAGATGTTCAGGAGACAGACACAAGGACTGCAAATTCAAATATATACTAGGACTCCAATTCAGGATCTTCTGCTTGCCAGGCAGGAGCTTGTACTGCTGAGCTATACCGCTAGTCCTCAAAATAAAAATTTTAAAGGGCTGGGGAGTAACTTAATGCCCTAGCATGGGTAAGTCCCTAGGGTTACTTCTCACTAGAGGGGGAAAAAAAAAATCTGACCCAAAACATCCAGCTGGCTAACAAAACAAAATTGAGGTCTAGAAGTCAAAGTGGGGTGTATTTTTCTGTGAGTCTCCATCTCCTCTTACTAGATTGTCAGCATATGGGAGACACAACAGGACCCATCAAGATGAAGGCATCAGAGCAGATCTGGAGTAGAGACAGGGAGGTGGGAATACACTGTACTCTTATTTATTACTCTAGTTTAGTGCTAGGAATTGAACCCAGATCCTTGAGCAACTAAGCACAAACTTTTTTTTTTTCCCTTGATGGGGAAGATATTCTAGAAGGCTGTTTATGTCACTCACCTGAAGATATTTTTAAAACTGCTTTTAGTTGGTACATAACAAATATACACACTTGGTACAATAGGACAATTCAACACATGTATACAATGCATAATCAGATCAGGGCAACTAGCACATGATTACTGCAGACGGGGATCAGCTCTCTGTGTTGGGAACATTCAAAATCCTCTCTGCCAACTATATTGAAATATTTATTTATTTAGTTTTGCAGAACTGGGGATTGAACTTGGGTCCTTGAGCTTGTCTGTTATTCTACTGAGCTATCTCTCCAGCCCCATTATTTTGAAATATATAATCAGTTGTTGTCAACCATAGTTGCCCTAATACACCATAGAACCTGAGGAGATTCCACACACACACACATACACACACACACACACACACACACACACACACACACACACACTGGGGATTGCACCCAAGGTCTTTACAGTGAGCTACATCTCCAGCCCTTTGTTTATTTTTTTCATTTTGAGATAGGGTTTTGCTAAATAACTCAGGCTGGGGTTGATCTTGAAATCCTCCTGCCCCAGCCTCCCAGAATTCTGGAATTACAGTCCTGTACCACCAGACCACGCTAGAACCTGGGGAGGTTCTTAAAACTAATAAACACTCACACTTTGACTCCACAGTTTGAAGTGGTCTGGGCCAGGGCCCAGCACCCAGGTGTGTGTTAAGACCTCCTAAGAACACTGCTTTTCACCAAGCTGAAGGAGCTAGCTGCAAGTCCTAGCTGGCCCTGATGACTGCATGTGGAGAACCAGCAGCTGGGGGAGATGAGGCTACATAAATCAATGTGGATACTGCAGTACCAGCAGCGATCAGGGAGGAAGAAGGGGAGAGTGGGGCACTGGGGTGGAAAGGAGAGCCATTCGTGCCATGCATGGCTGGCAGCCACCCTTGCATGAGGACAGCTGTGAGTCAGACGTGGCCTGGGTGTTTCTTAGACTTCTAAATTTTCTGGAACAATGTGGGGCACAGGAATGGTTCCTGTTCACAGACAGACTGTGAAGGCACGACCAGTGCTTTGGGTTTCTCTCAAGAGCCCTTCCACTGTTCAGGATCTGAAAGGAGCCCACTCCCCTGAGTAGAAAGTTCACAGTCTTTCCCATCATCCAGGGAGGAGCTAAGAGGCCCACACAGAGACACACACAGAGGTGCATACAAGTTCTTTTCAAGAAACAACAGCATTTCTTGAAGTAGAAAATTATGCCTATGTGATTTCTACTCTCCGCCTCCTCGTGACAGAAGAACAGAAGTGACTCAGGCAGCCACACGGATCATAAAGTCACAGAACCCCACTCCTAAGAGGTTCCACTGCTACCTCTTCCTTCAGCACATGAGGAACTCAGTGAAGACAGAGCTCATAATGTCCCAGCTGGAGAAAGGAAGATGAAAATAACTGTGGCCTTACAGACTGCCCTGCACCACTCGGCTGGCTGGGTACTTTCATATAGTGTCCCTTCATCTCTACAGTTCCGTTCTACAGACAGGCAAGAAGCTAAGTGTCCACTAGGTATAGTAATTCGCTCCAGACCACACACAGGTGCAGACAGTTAAGCAAGTACCAGAGCCCAACCTTTGCTGATTCCCACATCCTTTGCATTATACCACCTCCCCGAGCCTTTATCTAAGGGTTGATTATCAATGAAAGGTAAATACAGGAGCAGGACCAGCAGGGTTATACTAAACAAGGTCCTGTTATAGTTGCCTAAACTGGGTAGGGCAGGAACTTGTCCAGCTGGCTCTTGAGTGCCAAGCTCCCAGTGAAAGGGGAAAGGAGAGATGCTGGCCATCAGCAAGAAACCCAGCTTGCTGGTGTAGCACTGCGGAGGAAAGCGGGCCACATCCACGTGACAATCCCTGGGTGAGGGCATGAGCTGCCACCACTGCAGGGGAGCTCGAACCTCAGCTCAAGTCACCAAAGGTAGGTGTTCAGATACCCTGGAAGGATCTCACCTAGGGAGATGGTACAGCAGGACTGTGACAAGGGGCACAGTCGCCTGTAGCCCACATCCTGGCCCTCCCCTGGCACAAAGAGCCACCAGCATGAGGACTCTGGGCTGTGGTTGCACTGGCTCTAGCAGGGTCTGACACAACTTGTCCCTCTCCCTGGGAGGTCTGCTTCTAGACAGGACCTAAAGCATGAGGCGCCCATCACTGCGGCCCAAGTCCCTGAAGGAGAGACCAATTCAGCATCACAAACTACTATGTTGTTTCACGCTCCCATTCTGTGATCTGGGCATCATATTTCCTGTTGCCATATGCCAGCACTTGCTTTAGACAGACGGGGCTTCATGAGGGGCGCATCTGTGGCCACCACATGTGGGTTCTCTTGACCTCCCCTGCTGTGGTCCTAAGACTACCAGCTCCAGCCTCCCCCTCATGCCACTCCTCCATCCTTTCTTCCACACTGCTTCTCCATGTCTGCCTCAGACCTAGTGTCCTGTCCCCTGGCCCTTCCCCATCTCCCTCAGTGGCCCACAACTTCTCCTGCCAACTAGGTATTACATTTTTAAAAATTGTTTATTTTATTTATGTATTTGGTACAGGATCTCACCCCACACAGCTCAGACTCACAGTGATCCTCCTGTTTTCAGCCTCTTCAGTGCTGCGATTACAGGTGTGCCCACCACACCCAGACTCTGGCTGGCTCTGTGCACCCTGGGGTGAGGCCTGCAGGGCATGCAGGACCAGGGATCGAAACCCAGTCCTTGAGCTTGCCTAAGCAGGTGCTTAGTCTGCTGAGCTATCTTGCCAGTCCTTTAAAAAACATTTTAAAAATATATTTTTATTACCACATAATAATTTTATAAAATATTGGGTTTTAGTGTGGCATTTTCCTATTCATATAATAATTTTGATCATTCCTTCCCTTAAAAACCCCTTCCCTTCCCTCATTTCCTTTCTCCTTGTTTTTTTATCTAAATTCTTTTAATTAAATTTAAAGAAATACAGCTTGGTACATAAATTACCCTAAAAATCTATGGCTTTCAACAAATGGAAAATTACTATGATGTGCACTATTAAAAACAAACTTGAAACAACTTAATGTGGCTTAACATTTTCATCTACATTATTTTAAATTAAATATTAGCAAAATGTAGAAATATCTAATTTTATGTTTTCCCTTTCATAGTCTCCTAATAAAGATACATCTAATATTTTTATGTTTAGCCAACATGCTGTCACACAATGCAAATCAGTCTAAAGAAACTAAAGAAAATAAACCAAAAAATAATCATCATGCATTTACAAAACAACTAAGTGATTATTTTCTCTTCAGAGTCAACTAATATTTACTGAGTACTTCCTATTTTCTAGAACCAAAATATGTTTGTTACCTTATGGAATTCTCAAAACCATCATTTCAATCAAATAATAGTATTTTTACCTAACAGATGAGAAAACTAGGAATCACACTAATAGGAATTTAGTCAATACCACAGGTAGCAATGTATTTAGGTCTGTTGGCTGCTGATTACCAGGGGACAGATTTTCCACACCTGTTTTATTAACACAATACTTTTGCTTTCTGTGTGTGTGTGTGTGTGTGTGTGTGTGTGTTTTACTAGGGATGAACCCAGAACCTTAACACTGAGCTATATTCCCAGGCCTTCTTTATTTTTTATTTTATTTTATTTATTTTAGCATTTTAGTAAGGGTCTACAGGGTCTCACCAAGTACATTGGTCTTAGAGTGATCTGCCTATGTTCCGTCTCCCAAGAGCTAGGATTACAGGCGTGTGCTACCATGCCCAGTCTCAATCACTGCCTTAGCATGTCCCGGGGCAGGGCCAGCACGGCTTGCCAGGGATTGAACCCTGGCCACAGTGTCTGCCTAAGCAGGCATTTTAATCCACTGAGCTATTTGGCTGGCCCTTATTTTTTATTTTGAAACAAGGTCTCATTATGTTGCCCAGGTTGGCCTCACACTTGTGGTCCTCCTGACTATGCTTCTCAGAGTGCTGGGATAATAGGCATGCACCTCCATGCCCAGCTTTACATCTCTTTTTCTTGTATTTGTGTGGATATAAATAATATTTTAATTTATATCACCATCATGTCTCTCTTTGTCTCCCTAAGGTCATCATCACTACTTTTCCATAATTTCTTGCTTCTAAATTTTAATAAAATCTATGTAAACAAGACTGTAAAGTATTACTTAGCTCTCTATTATTTGGAATTTAAAATATGATAAACACACATGCTATATACACATATATATATATATATATATATATGTATATATATATTAATCTCATTGAAATTTTGGCTTATAAATATACCTTTATTAACTACAGGAAATTCAGAAGCCTAAAGAGCTATGTATGGTGATGGTCAGTTACACAGAAGCGAGTATTAAACTTCTGATATTTTTCTCTGTCCTCTTGGTCAGCCACCAGCCTGCCATTTTTCTTCTTATGTGTCCCTTCCTCTCAGTTCCGCACCACCACCTTGCAATTGAGATGTAACAGGAGGCTCTGTGACAAATCCCAAGTTGTGCCTACCTTCTCAACCACTCCAATGTCACCACAAGAACCTTTCTTTTTCTTTTATTTTTTTTAAGGGAAGGGTGTGTAGGGTTTTCAGGGTCTCACTACTAGACTGGACTCCTAGTGATCTGCTTGTTTACAGCCTCCCAAGAGCTGGGACTATAAGCACCAATTGAAGTCTCAGCGTGCCCGGGGCGGGGCCAGCACAGCAGGCCCAGGGGGATCAAAACTCCCAGCTCCTGAGGCCTGCTTGTAGGTGCTTTAATCCACTGAGCTATCTGGCTGACCCTTACCACCAGAGCCTTTCTTAAAAGCAACACCTCTGTAGCACTTGAGAGCTTCTCAGAGCACATTCATATAGTGTGCTAATTAACTATTTCACAGCAGCTGTGTCACAAATCATTAACTCCACTGTCCTATATTACAGTAGCTCAAAAGACGGGTGCCTCCTCCCTTGACATTTTCATCACACAGTTCTGGGTTTAGCTGATACTACGAAAATGGTTAAGCAAAGTCCAGCATGCAAACCCTCTCTAAAGCACACAATAGCCTGCTCTGCCTCAGAGATGCAATTTCAATAAGAAGAAAAAGCCATTCTTTATAATTAGATACAAAAAGAGAGGTATAAGTAACAGATAAATTAAACAAATGTTAAAGGGTAAAATCTAAAGCCAAATGTAACAACATAACTAAAGACAAGTTTTAAGAAACCAGAAGAGTCACCACCCTGGTTGTGCAATAGTAAAACTTCTGCTAAATTTCATAGCTCCTAGCTTTTTACCTGGTTGGACTTTAATACCAAGTCGTGCTAATATTAATACAACTATCTCAAGGTGCAACACATACATTCGAACCTAGGGGCTTGTGCACACTAAATACACATGCTCTATTCCTGAGCTAACGTGGCTAGCCCATAATTTTTTAAAATTTAGGTAATACTGTTACAAAACAAAGG
>PVKN010002102.1:0-44913 GCA_004027915.1 Capromys pilorides
AAAAAAAAGAGCAGATTCTATTTGAAATACTGGACTCCACTACACTCATGGTGGTCACAGACAGTGATCAAAATAGAAAGGGGCAGAGAAAATATTTGTAGAAATAATGACCAGAAATTTCTACAATTTAATTTTTAAATTTAATATAATTTTATTTTGAAGAGTAAAAACAGAAGGAAAAACTAATAGAAAAAGAGACAGAAACAGGGTAACATACAATCATACATATGTTACAGATTTTCAAAACAGGAATAGCTAATTAACAATGGTCGTTACATGACTTCCACAATTTAATGAAATACGTGAATCTGTACATGCAGTATATTCAAAAAACTTAAAGCAGGAGAAACCAAGAGATTTAGAGAGAGAAACAATGTCATCACAATGTTGAAAGGTAAGGATGAAGAAAATCTTGAACATCGCAAGAGGTAACTATCTTGTCATGTACAAATGCTCCTTAATAAGATTAACAGCTACTTTCTCATCAGAAGCCATGGTTTTTTTTTTTTTTTTTTTTTTTTTTTAATCTTTTTGAGCCGGCGTCTCGCTATGCAGTTCAGGCTGGCCTTGAGCTCACTTTTGTAGCCCAAGCATGTCTTGAACTCGCACTCATCCTCCTGCCTCAGCCTCCCAAGAGCTGGGATTACAGGTGTGTGCCACCAGGCCCAGCTAGAAGCTATGGGTTTAGAAGACAATGGGTGATGATATCTTTACTGTGCTGAAAGAAAAAACTGTGACCTCAAAATACTATATCCAGAAAAAACTATCCTTCAAGCTAAAGTAGTTCAGCAGCAGAGAGATTTGAAATATATTTGTATCCATGGCTAGGTTTATATTTAGGCATAATCCATAACTATATACATGAATATATATATATATTATATATATATCACTTTGTATGTGCTATTCATATATTTTATATATATATTATTTATAACCTACTTTTTCAATGAACATTAACTATTTTCTTGCTAATACATGTATAGTATTTGTTTTCTTTTTTTTTATTTAGTGCATGGCCTACAGGGTCTACAGGGCCTACAGGGTCTCCTTATGTAGATCGGACTCGCAGCGATCCTCCTGTTTTCAGCCTCCCTGGTGCTGGGATTACAGGTGTGTGCCACTAAGACCAGCGTGGATCGCAGTCTCAGCGCACCCTGGTGGCAGGGTTGGGCATGTCACGCCAGGGTCTGAATTCCAGCTGCTGCGCTCTGCCTAAGCAGGCACTTCAGTCCACTGAGCTATCTGGCCAGCTCTTAGATTTTTTTTTTTTTAAAGAGAATTAAAAAAATGATAAAAAACTGAAACAATGCAGAATTTCAAAAAAACAAGATAATGGAATTCAACAATTGTTGTTATATGTTGTCTTCACCAGATATGAGCTTGTAAATTTGGTCAAAAAATTAAGCATTAACTGTTCCTTTCCATAAACCAGTAGAAATTAGTAGTGTAACTATCTTAGCTATCATGTGCGCAAACATATTTCTTCCTTTCCTCCTTTTTTTCTTTCTCCTTTCCCTCATCCCAGTTATTCTTTCTTTTTGAACAGTTTGCTCCCTTTTTACAATATCTATTGTACTTTTTGGATTTTGTTTACTCTTTCAGTTTTTTACAGCACTGAGACAATATGATGTCTACTCATGTGGGTCTGATTTATTTCACATGAGAGTATGGCCTCTAGTTGTATCCACTTACCAGTAAAAACCTTGAGTTTATCTTTCTTTGTAGCTGAATACTACTCCATTGTATAAAAATACCACATTTTTTAAATCCATTTCTCAGTTGATGTACATTTGTATTGTTTCCAAGATTTAACTAACTCAAGTTGTATTGCTATAAACACAGTGCACATCTATTGCTGTGATATGGTGCTTTCAGTTCTTCTGGGAAGACACCCAGAAGGGGAATAGCTGGGCTGACTGGAACCTCCAGTCTTAGTTTTTTGAGGAATCTCCACAATGATTTCCATAGTGGTTGTACTAATCTATGCTCCCACCAACAGTGGAGAAGGGTTTCATTTTCCCCACAGTCCCTCCAGCAGTTGTCATTGGTTGATTTCTTGGTGATAGTCATTCTTTCTGGGGTGAAATGGAAGCTCAGTGTTGTTTTAATTCACATTTCTCAAATGACCGATGATGTTGAACTTTTTTTTCATATATTTATTTGCCTTTTGTATTTCTTCATCTGAGAAGTGTGTCTTCATCTCAGATGCTCCTTTTTTGATCAGGTCTTTGAATATCAGGGGCCTGGTGAGCCCAGGCAGTTCTCAGCTCAGCGTCTCACCTCAGTCTTCAATCCAGATTTTGAGACCAGGGCTGAGGTCTCAACAGATGTTCAGTTGGAGGAGGACCTAGTCCCCGCTTTATTCAGGCAGTTGGTCTTGCTACGCGCTATAGGCTGGCCTTGAGCTCACTTTATAGCTCAGGCTGGTCTTGAACTTGCAGTGATCCTCCTGCCTCAGCCCCTCCTGATTGCTGGCATGTCCACCACCAGCTTGTGCAGCAATTACTATCCTGTCTTGGATGAGATAATCTAAGAAGAAAGCAGATGGAGGAGGGAAAACAGGTCAAGACCTGGAGGAGCTCCAGGGCAAGAATTTGGTCCTGAGAAAATATGCTGGCAAAGGGTAGCAAGAAAAATACAGGCGAAAGCGTGGCTGCAGGGAAGCTGAGACGGACTGAGAGATCTGGCTGCCATGGGGGCCGTGGCTCAGCAGCTGACTGCAAAGCTGGAGGAGTAGGTAGGTGGTGAGGAAGTGGAAGGGAACAGATGATTTTTTCTAGAAGTCTGCCTGTGGGGTGGAGGGGCTGAGGCATATCTGGAGAGGGTCGACCATCCACTGCTGAGATTGTCCAAGTTCTAACACCAAGAGAGGGTGGTGGGCATGCAGGCCTGGGTGGGGTCTGAAGTTGGAGGGACAGAAGGCACGTTTTCTGCCTAGCTCATGATCCTGCTTTTTAAATTTTATTTATTTATTTATTTATTTATTTATTTATTTATTTATTCTTTTTGAGGCAGGGTCTCGCTATGCAGTTCAGGCTGGGCTTGAGCTCACTTCTGTAGCCCGGGCTGGTCTCGAACTCGCACTGATCCTCCTGCCTCAGCCTCCCAAGTGCTAGGATTACAGGTGTGCGCCACCATGCCTGGCATCCTGCTTTTTTTAAACTTATTTTTTGAGACAGGCTTTCACTATATAGTCCAGGCTGGTCTTCAACTCACTGTGTAGCCTAGGCTGGCCTCGAACTCATCTGGATCTTTCTGCCTCTGCCTCCTGGGATAGCCTTTCTTTTCTTTTCTTTTTTTGTGTATTTGATACAGGGTCTCACTACACAGCTCAGACTCATAGTGCCCCTCCTGTTTTCAGCCTCCCCAGTGCTGGAGTTACAGGCATGCGCCACCATGCCCTGACTTAGTCCTGCTTTATACGGCTTTCTCCATCATATTTTTGTTATAGTCACTGCATTTTTTTCTGACAATGTTTAGAAGTTATCACTATTGAGGATATTCTTGGGTGCCTCTTTCCTCTCCCCTTCATATTCCTTCCTCTAATAATTTCATGCAGAATTTTCCTTCTGTCTTTTCCCCCTTCCTTCCTTCATTTTATTTAACACGGAGGATGAATGAGTAGTTTTCTTTGCTGACAGTCAGAACATAGGTGAGAAGGAGAGGCTGGAGATTAAGAAAGTATGGTAACTCTGTGAGGCTTGGGAGAAAATGGGGAGCTAAACTCCAGAGCATAGGTGGGGGGGACTGGCTTTGTAGAACCAAGGGACAGCCACTCCTTTGTGACAGAAGTCAAAGAGGAAGGTGTGCATGAAGGGCCCAGGTGTTGTGGCCATGCCTAGATGTCCCCTCAAAGCCTTGTGCAGTCGTAGGGCTTTTTCAGGGGTGGTTGGATCGAGAGTGTGTAATGCTGGGATTAAGGGTGTGTGATTACAAAATCAGTGCAGTGATTGGTTTGGCACCACCTTCATCCGGGGAGTCTGGATAAAATAAAAGGGGCAGAGAGACACTATTAAGGTCTCCTGTTGCTTCTGCTGTCTTCTGCTGCAAAGTGCCTCCCTCTGGCAAGCACCACCCTGCTCTGGAGTCAGCTGACTGTGGACTGAAACTTGTACAAACTGTGAGCTAAATAAACCTTTCCTCCCTTAACTTTGAGTGTTGGGTATTTTGTTCCAGCAATGGGAAAAGCAGCTCAGACAGCAGGGATGTTATCGTTTGGGTTAGGAAATAAAGATGAATTCCCAGAGCTCCAGCTCAGTTCTTTTGCATCTATCCTAATACTTGAAGCAGCACCTTCAATATAATAAGCTTAGTATTGGCTGAATGAGAGAATACATTAATTAATCCTATAAAATAATTTAAAGGACTATGAACAGCATATCTTTTCCCTAGTTTTGCAAAATGAGGTTTCACTCTCTGTAGTCCTATTGGTTATAGGGCTTTGTAGTGAGCTATAAACCTCAGCCTTTTAAAATTTTTTTAAATTTTGAGACAAAGTCTCAATAAGTCACTAAGCTGCCCAGGCTGGGCTTGAACTTGCCACCCTCCTGCCTCATCCTCCTTGAGACATGAGCTGCCATGTCTAGCTACTAAAATGAGATCTTATTGACCTTTGTCATCATATATATATATATATATATATATATATATATATATATCCTTGTAAAAAGCTTAAGTATTATACAAATTTGGCCTTGAAATTCTAGGTAAAGCATAGACATAGAGATAAGTATGATGGTGTGCACCTTACCAGCAGGTTGTATAATACAGTAAAAGAGAATAAATTTATTTTTTAAAATTCGCTTATTTTTTTATATCAGACAGGTAATGGGCCCACATCGTAACAAGGTTTGAGGAAGGCACACCTCATGCGTAAGGCATGGGCACTCATTCACCACACTTGTGAACTGAAGAATCAAAGAGAATAACTATATACACGGACTTGTGTGAGATATTTTCTCACTGTAACATCACATGTCTTGTGTCAATAGGTGAAAGTCATCCTTACCTTTTACCTCACCTGCTTGGTTTCCATGGAAACTCCAACTTTTGCAGATTTAACCAAAACCCTATGGAGAGTGCCTAGCTGTTTCTAACCTTTCAAAATAGCAGCCATTCTTATTTCTGTAACTTTGCGCACCTGTGACAATAAATCCCTACGGGAGGACAGCTTGGACACTCATTTCAAATTTTGATGTCTATCTTCCAAATTACCCCTGGAAGACTGTGTCAACATAGGCTTGCAATGCAAGAGCACCTCTCTCCTCCCGCTCTTTTTTTTTTTTTTGGTGGAACTAGGGATTGAACTCAGGCCCTGTGCTTGCCAGGCAAGCGCTTATTCTACTGAGCTATCTCCCCAGTCCCCTCTCTTCCCACCCTTGCCAACAAGGCTATTAAACATCTTTTGAATCCTGTCCATGTTGGAGAAAACTGATATTTCACTTAAAGTTCTGGGCAATTATTGATGAGTTGGGACCTTTTGAATGCTCATTTTGGCCATTTACATGTCTTCTTTATGGCACCCTTCGTGCCTTTTTTCTTTGTTTCTTGAGACAGAGTCTTGTTAAATTGCCCAGGAAGGCCTCAAATTTGCAATTCTTCTGCCTCAGCCTCTTAAGTAACTGGAATTACAAGCATGTGTCACTATGTCTGGCTTTTTTATGCCTTTTATTTATTTTGCTACTGGTCCTATATTACTATTTATTAAAAGATATGATCCATAGCTTAATATCACCCTTTATCATGTAGCAAATATTTTTCCATTTTGTTATTTGTCTAAGAGACAATAAACATAGACATAGGTAAGATAATTAAAAACGTTACTGTCGGCTTGTATTGCCACGTGAGGAATTGATATTCTCATATTGAATTGTCAAACATTTAATTTCTTGTTACTGGCATAGGACTAAGAGAGCTGGTTACCATATTAAGACTATAAAAACACTTTTATGATTATTCTGTTACTTTGTGGTTTAATTTTTCCTTTAAAATTTTATTCTTTTCAGGGCTGGGAGATAGCTCAGTAGAATAAGCATTTGCCTGGCAAATGCAAGGACCTGAGTTTAATCCCTGGTTCCATTAAATAAATAAATAAACAAATAAAATAAAATAAAATAAAATTTTATTCTTTTCTCTTTACTTTCAATTGGATACATGACACATGATTATATGCTAGCTGCTTTTCTAGAACCAATTATTTATCTAGATGATAGAAGTTTATGTATGTATTTATTTTTGGTGGTAGAGCTTTAGCCTCAGATTTCATGCATATTAAGCATTTGTTCTAGCACTGAGTTACTCATGCCCAAGAAAAACTTTTTATATGTGTGTGACTTTGAATAGTTGATCTTATGCTGCCACTAATTAAATAATCCTACATTTCTCATAAAAATAAAGTTATTGGTATGGAATTGAAGTTTGTCTTTTTGATGCTCTTAATGCCTTGAGGTTTATACATTCATAAGGGTATAACTGCCCACATATGAACATATTTAACATAAATGTCATCAGTCTATTCATAACCTACTTTTTCATTGATCATTAAGCATTTCCTTGTTTATATATACATATATATATATATACACACATATATGTAGTAACTTCTTTGTTTTCTAATTGCAACATTATAGTCTGCTGTATAAAAGCACTATGATTTATATTCAAGTCTTTGATTCATCCGAATTTCTGTGTACGTGTGTGTTTGTGAGTGGAGTGAGCTCAGTTAATTAGGGAAAAACAATGTTTCTCTCTCCTGCCTCACAAGCGAAAGGTCCTGAGTTCAATCCCCATTTCTATCCCCCTAAGACAAACAAGCAAACAAACAAACAAAATAAAAAACCAATATTTTCCTATGAATTTTCCAACTGTTTTAGTTATTTTTCTCATTGCTGACACAAAATACCTAACACCAAAAGTTGGAGGAGGAAAGGTTCACTTTGGCTCACTATAGAAGTTTCAGTCCCTTACTGGCTGGCTCCAAGGTAGAGGGGCATCACAGGGCAGGCAAGCAACAGCGAAAGATAAGCCGCAGCAGCAGAGGCTCAGCAGCGAGGGATGGCAGCGGCCCTCTGGGCATGGTGGCGCATGCCTGTAACCCCAGAACTCAGGAGGCAGAGGTAGGAGGATCATTGTGAGTTCAAGACCAGCCTGGGCTACAAACTGAGCTCAAGGCCTGCCTGAACTGCATAGTGAGACTCTGTCTCAAAAGGAGAAGACAGAGAGAAAGAAAGAAAGAAAGAAAGAAAGAAAGAAAGAAAGAAAGAAAGAAAGAAAGAAAGAAAAAAACAAAGAAAGAAAGACAAGCAAGCAGGTAGCATTTACTCACAGGGTAGGGCACCCTTAATTCAAGCATCACACCCTTAATCTTAACACCACACACCCTTGATCCAGTCACATACAAAAAACTCTACCTATGATGGAGTGAGGCTTTAAGGGGACGTTGAGATACAGGTTGTTATGGTTTATGTGTATTTGTCCCCCAAAGCCTCATGAAGTCATTGAGACACAGTTCTACAGTTTGCAATTAACTCATGATCCAAGGCTGGGATTATGGGTCTAAGTACTGCTGGGATTATGGGTGTGAGTGCTACACTCAGCCTAGGGCAGATAGCCTGAATGTAACATAAGAGAGACATTGTTTTCTGTAGTCATTGTTGCTGCTACTCCTCCATTTTGCTCTCTTACTATTTGCCAATGCCAAGAAAGGTTGTTCTTTGCCATGTGCCATGGTGCCTTGGAGCCAGCTGAGTATGGACTGAAATCTCCAGTAACTGTAAGCTACATAAACCTTTCCTTCTTTTATTTTGGGTGTCCCAGCACTGAGAGAAGAGTAACTGAGACTTAGGCCGGAACACCAACTATCCTTACACCATATGTTAAACACCGTTTGTTTTCTTCACCTACTTGAAATTCTACTGCTGTCACCAAGAAGACAGTATATGGAGGATGCTGGGAGATGGACTCGGCAGGCAGCAGGAAGGGACTTCCTTCTGAGGGAGCAGCAATACCAGCTCACCTGGGCATTCTCATTGCTTCCCTAGCCAGTTTTCTCTGCACAGGCAAAAAAGAGCTGACAAATATACCAGCAAAAACAGTAGGGCTAGGGTTATAGCTCAGGAGTACAGTGCCTGCCTGGCAAGCTCAAGGTCCTGAGTTCGATCCCTGATACTCCCCACCCTCCAAAAGACCACATCAATAATCATGAGATGAATGCTGTGTAAGCTTCATGATTAAGCAGACTTATCAGTCACCCCTGTTTCCTAGAGGAGTGGGTGGTACTAAGTGCCATGTGACTCAGGAAAAGAATTTGATCAACAACTTTCTATCTGAGGATTTGGGGTAGAGATCTGAGACAGAAACATAGCTGGTTTTGCTTTTGCAAAGAGCATCATTGGTAGAAAAATCCTGTTTTGGGATACTAAATCTTTTAATCATTATTTTAATGTGTATTAGAAAAAAAGAACCTCATGCATGAAATACACTCAGCCAAAACAGACATTTAAGTTAGAAAAAGTGAGTTGATTTAAGGAAAACACTGCTTCAGTCAGCTTCCTGTTACTATAATAAAGTATCTGAGGTAACTAACTTATAAAGAACAAAAGTTTTTCCAGGCAAGCACTTATTCCACTGAGCTATTTCCCTGGCCCTGAACAAAAGGTTATTTTGGTTCATGGTTTTGGAGTTTCCAGCCCGGGATAAAGTGACCCCCATTGCTTTGGGCCTGTAGATAGGCAAAGCCGCTCACTTCAGGAAGCAAAGAAGAGGCCAGGTTCCCATAACTCCCTTTGTTATTTTATTTTATGTTTCTGTTTTTCAGATAGGATCTTGCTTTTTATTCTAAGATAGTTTTGAATTCGCCGTGTAGTCCAGGCTGGCCTTGAACTCATGGTGATCTTCTTACCTCAGCCCCGAGTTCTGGGGGTATAGACATGCAATGCCACACCAGCCCATGATCCTCTCTGAGAGCAGGTTCTCAGTGGCCTAAGGCCCTTCCATTAGACCCATTCTACCAACACTTCCACTGTCTCCGCATACTGCCACCTTGGGAACCAAACCCTTAACATGTAGTCCTTTGGAGGCACTTAGCCAAACACCATGCTTGAGCAGATAGGGCAGAAATCCTGAAGACAGGTACAGAGATGATGGAATTTGGAAAAACCCCAAATTAGATGACAGCACTAACAATCGGGAGTGTCCTCAGCTGCAAGGAACAAAGTGTCTCGGTCTCAGTGACCTAAAAACACAAGAGTGGGGAGGTTTTGCTTTTTGTTATTTTATGCGTAATGCTTGCGAATGTTGTTTCTGGGTCTCAGGGAGGCTCTGACCGATCTCTTCCTGGTGCTTTTATCCTTTTCCTTATGGCTCTCTGTTGGTGCTTTGGCTCTAGCCATCACAACAAAAGAAAAAAAAAGAAGAGTGGCCGCCAAAAGGGAAAAGCAAGAATTTCCCAGAATTCTCAGCAATTTTCTAAGGCCTCATTTGTCCATTTGTATACCTGGCTATCAGTGGGCATAAAGGAGGCTAGGAAAGTGGGCAACAGATTAGGACAATTGACAATAGGCTATTTCCATCCAACTGAGGTCCTGCTAGTGAAGGAAGGAGAGTGGATGGCCAATAAACTGCTGCATCCGTCATGCGGGAAGAGTGGATCACAGGGATGGGAGACCATGTGGCCCACAGAGAATGACATGGTGGGAGTCACATCAGCCTCCAGCTTCACCCTGCAGGCCAGCTATGCATGAACACTGGGCCTTGAAGGGCGCTGAGATCATCTGGGCTGCCATTGCCATCAACTCTGCCTCAGTGTGAGCCCATGAGCTCTGGTGTCTGTTCCTCTTGAGCCCTGAACGGAGTTTTTGACACATTTTTAAAATTAGGTTTCTCATTAGTTATCACCATCACCATCATCCCTGTTTTATGAAGAACAGAAAGAGGTTCTGAGAGGTGAAGTTGCCCAATTTCAATTGACTGTACCCCAGTTCTCTCTCTCTCTCTCTCTCTCTCTCTCTCTCTCTCTCTCCCTCCCTTCCTCCCTCCCCCCCCTTTCTTTCTGGCATTGGGGATTAAACCCAGTGTTTTTGCACTGAGCTACAACCCTAGTCCTTTATTTGTTTTTATTTTGAGACAGTGTCTTACTAAGTTGCTAAATCACTCAGGTTGGGATTGAACTTTCCATCTTCCTACCGCCCCTTCCCAGAGTACTGGAATTAATGAAGGTTCACCACCAAGCCCAACTGGGCCCCCAGGCTTGCTGACCAGTGAGTGTACTTTTCATACCTCCCTCTCCCTTTACAGGGAAGTGTATACGTCTTCAGTAGTAGCAATAGGACAAAGGGATGAGTTATGGTTTGTGTCTAGTTGTCCTCCCAAAACCTCATGCAGTCATAGGGCGGGGACTTTCAGAGTTTGCGATTAACTCATGATCCACTGGGGTTATGGGTGATCCACTGGGATTATAGGCTTTAGTATCCGTGGGATTATGGGTGTGAATGTTACACCCAGCCTGAGGCAGACAGCCTGAATGTAATATGAGAGACAGAGAGACTCTCTTTCTGTTGCCATTGTTGCTGTTCCACAGCCATGAACTGCTGCTCTCTGCCATGAGCCAGTCTGCCTTGGATCCAGCTGAGTGTGGACTGAAACCTCCAGTAACTGTGAGCTAAATACAACTTTCCTTCCCTCACTGTGGATGTTGGGTATTTGTCCCAGCAATGAGAGAAGAGTAACTGAGACAGGAAGGCATACAGACACGTCACATGTTCTCTGAGCCCATCAGGGTCATCCGCAGGTTCTGTGCCTGGGTCTCCTCATCAGGCAGGAGGCAGCTTGTCTCTGTTGGGCATCTGGCTTGCTGAGATGGAGGGAATGTTGTGTTCTGTGCTGGTCTCTATCCACATGTCATGGGGGGTGGAATTTATTGTCCTGATGACGACAATGTGATCAAATGCAGATGTTCTAGTCACAGATGCCTGTGTGAAACATAAGAGAAAGCAAGTGCCTTTGGGAGTGGTGGCCCTGTACCCAACTCAGGCATAGTCCCCTCGGGTGACGTGAGTTCCCATGGCTTTGCTGACCTTGAGAACCAAGGTTAGTATGACTTCCTGCTCAAACACATCACTCCCACTCTCCCTAATGTGCTCTTTCTCCTGCATCTCCTTTTGTGGGGAGTGGCCAACCATCCGAGCAGACACGAGACAAGGCTTCCCCTGGTGGGCAGATTCCTCACAGCATTATGAAGTTTCCATCTCCTGGGCTCCTCCCATCAAAAGCTACCTTCCTCCCCAAAGTCCCTTTTAGAAGCTGTGGCTATAAAGTACATTCCGTTATTGGAGAACATGGGGTTCCTATTAAAGACACTCTTCCAGGTCCTTACCTGTACTGCGTTGCCTGAAGGTTAGACTCTGAATGCTTAGCAGGTACCCCAGGCAATCCCGAGGAGTGCCACCCTCTCCTGCCTTTTCAGTCCCATGATGCCCTTGGAGCCATTCCCTGAAACATTTTATGGCTCTTTGTTGGCAGCATAGAACCAAAAACTGAAGAAAAAGAAGGGCTACGAGGATAGCCATCACTTTGGCTCTAGCCCTTCAAGGTCAGTGAAGACTTAGGACCTAAGAGAACCTGTGCTGTAACATCTTATAACTCAGTGGTTTCCCAAATTTTCTGTTCAAGGAGATTAAGGGACCTCAGAGGAAAGGGATGAATCAAGTATAGTGTGTCTAAGGAGAGTCACCTAGAGAGAGCACATGCTCTCACAGGCTTTCACAGAGAGCAAACTGGTCAAGCAATGGCTGTGACTCACTCCGATGGCTGACACTGGCAATAGTTCTACAAAGCACTGTGCATGGTTCCAAAGTTAATCGTGAGGGGATTTGACCCTGGAAGATGCAAAAGATGAATGTTCTATTATACAGGTCTGGCCTTAACTTGCCCTTGATCACCCAGCAGAAAAGCTTAATTATGAGGCATAGAACGTGGAGCTAGATTAGTATGATAAGCTGTAAGAGGCTTATACCAACAGCCTCCAACATTGCCAGTTTCACCGGTAATACACTGCAATTATGGAACGTTGGACTATGTATACAACTACTCCCTCTTTGTATTAAGAGAAGAAAATTTTTTTCCTTATTTTTCCTCCCCTACTAATATAGATTAGAAAATTTATCATGTCTACACCCTGTGCTCTGTATAACTACTATGAGGACAACAATACTCAACGTATCAATTATGAATGTACTACTAACGTGTTTTGAAACTATCATATTGTTATTTCTTATTAAAAATAAAAAAATAAATAAATAAAAAAGAACCGAAACTCTAGTGTGTCAATGGGTGTGTCCGTTTGTTAGCAGAATCCTAGGCCGGAGGTCCCAACAAGGTAAGCCTGCCCACCTGCCCGCAAAAACCAAGCAGTAAAGGAATGGTGAACCACAGGAAAGGCCCTGGCTGTTCTGGGCACACCAGAGGACCAGCATCTTTGGTCTGGTCTTTTTGGTCTTCCAGTTCATACAGGAAGGAGACCAGAAGTGTGTGGGCCAAACCATCTGGGTGAAATCAAGGACTGTGATCCTTATCTCAGGATTGCTCAGCAGCCTTTTTGGTGGCTAAACAGGTTGCTGTTGCCCTGAGGGACTTTCTCCTCATCGTGCGACTGCAGAAGCCTGCACAGCAGCGGAGGCAGAGGCACAGGGCAGGCTTTGCCCTGCTTTCAGTTACTCCTGGCCATTTGCAGGCCTGAGTGAAGAGTGCTCTCAGCAAAAGCAGCCTCTCACTCCTTGCTGCATTTTTTCTTTTTCTTTTTTGAAACAATGCTTGCTATGTAGTTCAGGCTAGCTTTGAGCTGTGTACCCCAGGCTGGCTTCACATTTGTGGTGATCTCCCTGCCCCAGCTTCCCGAGTTCTGGGATTGCAGGCACGTGTGTGTGTGTGTGTGTGTGTGTGTGTGTGTGTGTGTGTGTGCGCCTCCACACCTGGTTCCTTGCTACATTTTGGTCACCACACCCCTCGTTAGCATCATCTGCTTTTCTTGGGCTCTGTTATGGGTCATTTCTAGGTGTCCTCCAAAGTCTCACATGAACATAGCGGGGTCTTTCCCAGGTAGCTGGGTCTAGGGTGTGTGCTGCTGGGATGGGTTCACTGTGCAATGCTGGCATCAACGGTGTTCCACCCTGGGGGTGAAAACTACTGATCTAAGGTTGCGTCGCCTGGGTAGGAAATAAGGGGCAGAGAGAAGGCAGCTGTTGCTGCGTTCAAGTGATCTTAAACTACTCTGCTACTTTGCTGCCTTCTGCCCACCATAAACTGTTTCTCCCCTGAAATGCCCCTCATGCCTGCCTTAGAGTCAGCCAACTATAGACTGAAACCTCCACAAACTTGGAGCTATGATAAATCTTTCCTCCTCTAACTTTGGGTGTTGGATATTTTGTCTCAGCAATGAGACAAGTAAGACAGATTAAAAGTAAGACAGTCTAACACTGTTCACACTGGGTCTCATTGTTCTTTCATTGATAAATACCTTTATACCTGCTGATTTTTTTTCTGGCTGGACAGTAGTCCTCTTTCATCAAATCTAGTTGGAAAACTCGTACATATCTTGCAAGACCCAACTCAAAGACTTCCTCTTCTAGGAAGCTTTGTTTGTCACTCTTGCAGTTTTTTTTTTTTTAATTAAACTTTATTTATTTATATTATAGCCAGCTTAGCTTGCCCTGGGGGTGGGGCTGGCACAGCATGTGGTGCCAGGGATCAAACCGTGGTCCCTGCAATTGCCTGAGCTTGCCTAAGCAGACGCTTTCGACCCCTGAGCCATCTCATTGGCCCTTCTTGTAGTTTTAACACACATTTATCATTGCAGTTTTCCCATTGGGTCCTCTAGGGCAGAGACTGTGCTTAGCCCACAGGTACAGGTGGTATTTATCATAGTAGGTGCTCATTAAACATGATGGTTAATGATAGCTTTTCTTTTGTAAGAGGAAATTAAGTGAAAGACAATGTGGCAATTTCTAGGAAAGTAGAGTTTCCTCATTTGCTCTGTGAGTCTGAACTTCAGAGTTATTTTTTCTTTGTGGCATTCAGGATTAGATCCATGACCTCACACATGCTAAACAAACATTCTACCATTGAGCTACACTCCTAGTCCTTTTAGAGCTTCTTGCTGTAAAACTCCACCTTTCTTACTGTAAAAATCAGCTTTCATTTTTTCTTTTTCTTTTTTTAAAAATTACTTTTCATAAGAAATAACAATGTATAACAAGGTGACAGTTTCAAAACACGTTAGTAATACATTTCAATATTTGATATGATGCATATTGTTGTCCTCCTATTAGTTATACAGAGCACAGGGTGTAGATGCTATAATTTTTCAAATATTATTGGTACAACCAAATTTCTTCTCATTGAACTAAGAGAAAGTAGTTGTATGCATAATCCAGTGTTTGATAATTGCAGTGGGTTATTGGTAAAACCGGCGATGTTAGAAGCTGTTGATTTAAGCCTTTTAACAGCTCGGCATTCTAATCTAGCTTTCTGTTTTATGCCTTGTGGTTAAACTTTTTTGCTGGATGGTTAAGGGCAAGTTAAAACAAGATCTGTATAACAAAACATGTAACTTTTGTATCTCCCAAGGTCAGTCAAATCTCCTCAGGATTTTCTTTGGAACCATGTACAGTGCTTTGTAGAACTGTTGTCAGTGTCAGCCATCTGGATGAGTCACGGCCATTGCTTGACCAGTTTGCTCTCTGTGAAAGCCTGAGACAGCCTTCATTTTTTTCTGTTTCCATATACAGAGGCAATAGGTTTAATGGTGTAAGAATTGGCAATGCTCAGCTGATAGCCACTGCACGCCAGCCAGTTTGCATTCATTATGTTCCTTCACCCTGCTAATGGGAAAATTGAGGCTCTGAAAAGAATTCATCTATAGAAAATCACAAAGCTCAGGGACTGGGGAAATAGCTCAGTAGAATAAGCGCTTGCCTGGCTAGCGCAGGGTCCTGAGTTCAATTCCCAATACTGAAAAAAAAAAATTGTAAAGCTATAGTGGTTGATACGTTGTGTCAACTTGGCTGAATGACTGAGCGGCCTGGCTCCCTGTTGGTGGTAGTCCCTCCCTGGGGTACAATTGGTTCCTTCCTGGAGCAGGATCAGGGCCTGCCTAGGATATGATGGGCTCCTCCCTACAACCGGACCAAGGGCCCATACTGGGATATGTTTGGTTCCACCATAGGGCACAATGGGCCCATGTCAGAGTGACTGAGCACAGAGACGTTTTAAACAGGCTGAGGAAGGAGTCAAGATTTCACTTCCTCGGAGAAGCTTCAGTCTTTGCATTCCGCCTGGACTTCATCATCTGGCTTGGATTTTTCGCCATCCGTCGCAGACTTTTCAGCGTCCATCACAGACACTTCAGTCTTCTATCACAGACCCATCAGCCTATAGATAGAGACTTACACGGAGCACTGCAGTGAGTTTCAGACCTCAGGACTGAATTCTCCAGTCCAGAGTGTGCAGACGCCCTCTGCACGCTTCCTCATCTGACTCTGGCTGACTATTGTAAGCCAATCTTATAACTCCTTATATATTGTATATTTTGTGTTAATATCCATTCCTTATATCTTTCTGTTCCTCTAAGTAAAACCCTGACCACTACAAAAGCTCATAGGTGGCACCTGGGAGGCTGAGGCAGGCAGTTCACCATTAGTTTCAGGCCAGCCTGGGTTATGTATTGAGACCATGTGTCAAAAAACCAAACCAAACAGTTCACAAGGTAGCTAGAGTAGGACCATGATACTAAGACACATATATTTTGGCTTTAGTACACAGTTTGTGCCCCAAAATCCAATTCCCAAGGCAGGCCCTAGAAATATTTCTTCCCTAAAGTGGGTCCTAGGGACTCTAAATCTTCCCTGAGTCTGACCATAAAGGAACTCTCTGATCTAACCCTGGTCAGGTAGGAGGTCACAGGATAGGCTCTTTTCTGGGGGGTCCTGTTCATACACCCTGGAGAAGGAATGCTGTGGAGAGGCCAAGAATCTGCTCAGACAAGCCCTGCTGGGCACGCTGTGTGTCCCTACTTGGCTGTCATCAATCATATCTGTGCCTGCACAGACCAAGAGTGGGATCCCCTTCTCTTCCTCCCACCCCATGACAGCCAAGCAACACAAGCTCACTGAAGGCCACTCCCAGAGAGGGCACAGAAACCCCGTACCTCTTCTCCAGTACCAGACCCTCAGGGGCTCTTTCTTTTTCTAGGAAAGTGATCTGCCACTGCGTCATAACCCAACCCGCAGTAAGCCCTCTTATTTCACACACTCCTTGATCTTCAAAGCTTTGCTTCACTCTCGTCTCTCCTTATCTCCTACTGAGTCCTCTCTATCCTTACTGTTCCTTTACTTTTCCGTTTTGGTTTTCTAAGGCAGGTCTCACTAAGTAGCCCAGGCTGGCCTCAAACTCTGCAGTTCTCCTGCCTCAGCGTTGAGATTGCTAGAACTACAGGAATATGACACCTCGCCTGGCTTGACCTCCTCAATCCTGCCTACTGGCCTGAGAACATACCCATTAGCCTTCATTTAAAATAAGGCCTTTGAGCTCCCTGGGAAAGTGTGTGCTGAGCCTGCAAAAGGTTTTAGGTTTGAGCTCCAGCACCACATTAAAAAAAAAAAAAAAGCACCCCTTGATTTGTATTTTAATATGCACAAGGATATCCAGCCTCCTGCTGGAAGGTGCTCTTCAGGCCTGCAGGTACTTTTGCTTGGCTGTACAAGATTGGGTTCTTTGTTCCTTTGTTTCTATTACAATTGATTTCCAACTTTTTTTTTTTTTTATTTTAGTTTTTTTGGAGATAGAGTCTTACTATGTAGCTCAGGCTTGCCTTGAACTTGAGTTGATCCCCCTGCCTCAGCCTCAAGAGTTCTAGGATTGCAGGCATTTGCCACCATGTCTGGCCCAATTTCCAGCTTTTAGAAGGATAGCTTTGGGCCTGGTATGGTGGCATACACACTTGTAATCAGCAGGCTGAGGCAGGAGGATTGCCATGAATTTGGGGCCAGGTTGGGCTATAGTAAGTTCAAGGTCACCTGCATTACATAATGAGACCATATCTCAAAAAAAAAAGGAAAGAAAGAAAAGGTGGTCTGGGGACAGAATGGCACAGTGCATGGCAAGCACCACTGCTTGTGATTGGTTGGGGTTGTAAGTACTGCCTGTCTTACAACAGGTGGTGCCTGTCTTTGGGGGTCATCATGGACTCTGAGTCAAGGTCTTTTTCTTCTTTCTTATACTGGGGACTGAACCCTGGGCCTTCATAGTGAACTATAAGGCCACCTTTGAGATAAGATATTGATAAATCATTAAATTGCCCAGTCTGGATTTGAACTTGCAATGTTTCTGCCTCAGCGTCCCAGCATGCTGGGATTCCAGGCATGCACCACCATGGCCAGTGAATTTTAGCATACATTTAGGAACCTGAACTAGCTTTTGGTTGGTTTGGCCAGTAGCTGTTCCCTGATTATCTTATCACTCCCCTCCTCCAGCCCACAACTCTTGTGGTTAAATTTGGGACATCTCAGAATTTTCTCACACAGCAAGGATGCCCTGATTTATAGGAGGAGGGTGAAGGTGGAGGCAGCTAGACAGACGGACAGGGAAGAGACAAAGACCAAGAGTTGATCTAGAGCATTGGGAGCAGAAAAAATACCGAGAAAAGAAGTCTGGAAGCTCAGAAAGACCGTCTTCGAGCTGGCCTCCTGGGTCCTCTGGGTGGAAGTCAGTGCTGCAAGGATCAGCGCCTTCTCACCAACAAGCAAGGTGAAGGTGAGTAATTCCCTTTTATGCTTAACTTTTTTTGTTTTCTGTGTGGTTCTAGAGATTTAACTCGGAGCTTTTGCACTATGTATTCCCAGCCCTCCCCACTTTTAATTCATGAGATATTTATTTATTTATTTATTTATTTATTTATTTAATGGTTCGCTACTTTTTTTTTTTTTTTTTAACTTTATTTATTTATATTATGGCTGGCTCAGCCTGCCCTGAGGGTGGGGCTGGCGCAGCATGTGGTGCCGGGGATTGAACCACCGTCAGTGCAGTTGCCTAAGCTTGCCTAAGCAGGCGCTTTAAACCACTGAACCATCTTGCCAGCCCCCATGAGATCTTTATTAAAATAACACAGTTAGGGAAAAAAAAATCAATACAATGTATACATCATTACTGAAAACTGGATACCATCATACAAAAAAGGACTTTATTTTGGGAAATCGACTTCTAATTTATGGCCAGTTTTACTTCCAGAAATAAAACCACAGAACAACACAATCTAATTCAACCTTAAAGACTGGCACCCTGGGCAAGGAATGTTCTTATTCTTTGTGGGATTTCCTTCTTTACACTGTTGGGTACCAGGGCTCTGCCTTGTGGAGTGATTTCAGCCACCAGGGCATCAACAGTCACGTGTTCTAGTCCTTTTTCTTTAATTACCTCTTATGCAAAAGCAACAAATTGTATCATTTAAAATCGTCATCTTTACAGTGGGCCTTCAATCGATCCTTCCAGCCACATTCAGTTAATTTAGCTCGCAGCAACTCTTTGAGGCGTTCTCTTTCTCCAGTTTCTATTAACTTTTGGTTAAACGCTGCTCTCATCTGTGCATCTTTGCTCACCTTGCTAACCACCATCACCGCGGGCGAGGGCTGTCTCTTCCCACCAATGACATGATCCTTGCTCTGACTACTGTGACCTACCATTCTCTGCCCGGATTCCAGCCTTTTTTAGTTCTTTTTTTTTTTTTTTTTTAAATTTGAAACGAGATCTTGCTAAGTCACTAAAAAATGCCAAGAGGGCTGGCCAGATAGCTCAGCAGATTAAAGTGCCTGCATAGGTAGATGCAGGGTTCGATCCCTGGTGTACTGTGCCAGCCCCACTCCCAGGGGATGCTAAGACAGTGATTGAGACTGGGCATGGTGGCACATGCCTGTAATCCCAGTCCTTGGGAGGCTGAAAACACAAGGATCAGTACGAGTCTGATCTGTGTAGTGAGACTCTATAGACTGTGTACTAAATACATAAAAAAAATTGCCAAGATTGGGCTCAAACTTGTGATCCTGCCTTAGACTTCCCAAGGTTTTACAATATGTTGTAAAACACCACGGGGCCAGGGAGATAGTTCAGGGGTCTAAGTGTCTTCCTGGCAAGAGCAAGGACCTGGCTTTGATCCCTGGTACTGCATGCCCCACGCCAAACAGGCCACTGAAACTGTGTGTGGTGGCACATTCCTGTAGTCCCAGAGCTGGGGAGGCTGAGACAGGAGGATCACTACGGATCTGATCTGTGTAGTGAGACCTTGTACCAGTTAGTTAATTAATTAATTAATTAAATGATTAAAACATTTAAAAAAGCATGATCATCGCAATTGGCACAGAAAAAAACTTTGACAAAAATCACCCTCCACCCAGGACAGAGCCCTGACGAGGCCCCTGGGTTTTCTCTTCAATGGTGGCCCACCCCTGCGCTGTAGCTATGTGTCTTTTCCTACTTTTACTTGACCCAAACTTGCTCTGCAGAGGCAGGAGGATTGCTGCGAGTTCCTGACCAGCTGGGCTACAAAGAGAGCCCAAGGCCAGCCTGAACTGCATAGCAAGACCCTGTCTGAAAAAAGACAATAAACAAAAAGCAAAAAGCAACAAGGAAAAAAAAAAAAAAAAAAGAAGAAGAAAGAAATTAGGGAAACAATACCTTTCACAATAGCGCTAAAAATGAAGTATCTAGGGCTAGAGATATATCTCAGTGGCAGGAGGATTGCTGTGAATTCAGGACCAGCCTGGGCTAAATAAGTGAAACATGTCTTAAATGGAAAGCCAGTGGGATGATATCCTTGTTTTTGTATAGGTAGAACTAGTATAGTGAAAACAGCCATACTTCCAACATTGATATACAGATATAGTACAATCTCAATAAAAATATTAGTAGCATTCCTCACAGAACTAAAGAAAACAATCCTAAAATTGATATGGAACCAGTTGCCGGGCCTGGTGGCACACACCTGTAAACCCAGCACTTGGGAGGCTGAGGCAGGAGGATTGGTGTGAGTTCGAAGCCAGCCTGGGCTACAAAAGTGAGCTCAAGGCCAGCCTGAACTGCATAGCAAGATCCTGTCTCAAAAAGATTTAAAAAAAAAACCAAAAAACTGATATGGAACCAAAAGAGATGTAGAATAACAAAATCGATTTTGGGCAACAAGGGCAAGGCAAGGTGCGTTATAATCCAAGCCTCAAATTATAATACAAAGCTACAATGATAAAACCAGCATGGTAATGATTAAAAAAAGAGGCATGGATGAATGGAACAAAATAAAGGATGCAGAAACAACTCCAAGCACTTTCAGCTATTCAATCTTTGATAAAGGGGGCAAAAACATACACTGGACAAAAGATAGCTTCTTTAACAAATGATGTCCACATGTAGAAGATTGAATCCAGATCCATATCTCTCATTATATACTAAGCTAAAATCAAAATGGATTAAAGATCTGGACTTGGTGGTACACACCTGTAATCCCAGCACTTGAGAGGCTGAGGCAGAAAGATTGTGGCGAGGTCAAGGCCCACCTGGGATGCAAAATGAGTGCAATACCAGCCTGAACTGCATAGTGAGATCCTATCTCAAAAAAAAAAAAAAAAAAAAAAAAATCAAAGATCTAAACCAATGTCAAAAATTAAAACAAAACAAAAAGAAAGAAAGAAACAGACACACTTAATTTGCTGCAAGATAAATAGGTAAAAACGATGGATGACATACATATACATAGGCAGGGACTTCCTCAAGAAAACCCCAATTGCACAAGAAATAACACCCAAGAATCAACAAGTGGGATCATATCAAATTAAGTGGCTTCTGCGTAGCAAAGCAAACAACCAGAGTGAAAGATGCTCTACAGAATGGGGGGCCAGGGATATGGCTCAATGGCATAGCACCTGCCTGGGAAGTGTAAGGTCCTGAGTTGAATTCACAGTGAAAGGAGAGGAGGGGAGAGTGAGGGAGGGAGAGAAGAAGGGAGAGAGAGGCAGAGATAGAGAGACAGAGAGACAGACAGAGAGACAGAGTGACAAAGAGAGACTGAGACAGACAGACACACAGAGACAGAGAGAGACAGAGATAGTGTGACAAAGAGAGACAGAAAGAGAGACAGAGATAGACACAGACACAGAGAGAGACAGAGAGAGACAGAGACAGAGAGAGATAGAGAGATCGAGACAGAGAGACAGAAAGAGATAGAGAGACAGAGGAACAAATTCTTGCCAGCTATTCCTCAAAGCACTAATATCTAAAATATATGAAGAACCAAAAATATTAAACCTCCAAAGCAAAAGGTCCAATCAAAAACTGAGCAACCAAAGTGGACACTTCTCAGAAGAAGAGATACAAGTGGAAAATAAATACATGAAAAAATGCTTGTTGTCTTTGGCCATTAGTGAAAGGCAAATTAAAACAACACTGGAGATTCCATCTTATTTCAGAAAGAACATCTTCCAGCAAGAAATCAAACAATAACAAAGTTTGGTGAGGCTGCAAGAGGAAAAAGGGACCATTGGGCGTTGTTGGGAAGATTGTAAACTAGCACAACCATTGAGGAAATTAGTAGAGATGCCAGAATAAGAAATTCCATTGGACCTAGCTTTTTTTTTTTTTTTTTTTTTTTTTTTTTTTTTTTTTTTTTTTTTTTTTTTTTTTTTTTTTTTTTTAGACAGGGTCTCGCTATGTAGTTCAGGTTGGCCTTGAGCTCACTTTTGTAACCCAGGCTGGTCTCGAACTCACACTGGTCCACCTGCCTCAGCCTCCCAAGTGCTGGGATTACAGGTGTGCACCACCATGCCCGGCCCTAGCTATTTCTTTTTTAGATATCTTCTGTAAGGCATTAGAGACATCAGAATACAGTCATAAATACATATCCGTGTTTGTAGCTACTTTTTGGAGTGGCCTATATATCTAACATAGTTGAATGGATAAAGAAAATGTATTTATATACTCTGCCATAAAGAAGGGTAAACTTGGACTAGGGAGATAGCTCAGTCATCTAAGCACCTGCCCAGCAAGTGCAAGGATCTGGGTTCAATTCCCAGTTTCACGTGCTGTGCTAGCTACCGAAACTGTGTATGGTGGTGCACACCTGGTCAAATGCTTAAAATTGCACTGTTTCTTTTATATGAGAGAACAAATACAAAGAGCAAAGTAAAAAAATAGATAATAGAAAACAAAGATGGAGGACGAAGGGAGAAAGGAGCATCTCGGTTACTCTGCTCTCGTTGCTGGAACAAATACCTGACACCCAAAATGAAGCAAGGAAAGGTTTATTTAGCTCACAGTTACTGGAGGTTTCAGTCCACACTCAGCTGCATCCAAGGCAGAGAGGCCCAGGGCAGAGGCCAGCAGTTTATGGTGGTGGAACAGAAACAATGGCAACAGAGAGAGTTTGTCTCTCTGTTTCTCTTATGTTACATTTAGGCTCTTAACACCCATACCCATAATCCCAACAGTACTAAGACCCATAATCCCAACAGTACTAAGACCCATAATCCCATCAGTGCTAAAACCCATAATACCAGTGGATCATAAATCAAGTTTCAAACTCTAGAAGTCCCCACCCCATGATTGCACGAGGCTTTGTGGGGGCAACTAGACACAAATCATAACACGGAGGGAGAAAATGCAGGCGCAAAGGGAGGGAGAAGGAGGGGATATGGAAAGAATTAGGATGATTGTGTACACATACCGACCCCCAGGATGAATGTGATCATCACACACTGCAAACACGTACTAATAAAAAAGTGAAAAAAATTTTTTTTACAATTATGATGTACATTGGACCTATTTCCCATGTTGCAAAAAATATTCAAAGCTATTAACGACAAGTCATCTCTCCATCTGTCTCCATCTGCCCAGTTCCCATCTCCAGCCCCTCCACCCTCAGGACCATTTGTGTGCTTTATTTTTATTGCAACCATGGGTACAACTTTGGTAGCTGGGGTTGTCAGACAGCACACTGGCTATGCTGGTTGGGCCACGTAGGGGACAGCTCAGTGCAGCTGGCTAGATGTAAGAGAAATAAATAAGCCTGCATCAAAGACAGAGGCAACTGTTAGAGTTTGCTGAAGGTTTTCATTTTGAATATGGGCAAGAGCACTACCAGAGAAAGAAGTTGTTCAAGCCAAAGTGCGACATGGTGCTCACGATAGGTCTGCCTCTCTCACAGATGAATTCCTATACTGAAGCCCCAGATATTCCAAATGTGTCTGTGATAATGTCTGGAGGGGGCACTTTTTGTTTTCTGAGACAGAGTCTCTGCATGTAGCAGAGGCTGGCCTCTAATTGCATTTAACTTTTCTCCCTCAGCCTCCTGAGTGCTGGACTGTGGGTAGGAGCTACCCCATGCTGTTTGGAAGGGATGCCTTTCAGAAGCTGTGAGGTGTTGATGAGCTCATGAGGGTGGAGCCCTATTGGATGGGATCAGCATCCTTATAAGAAGAGGAGCAAACTAGAGCTCTCCAGTTCTTCTTGTGGGGACGCACCAGGACGACAACGGTCTGCAAGCCAGGAAGAACCCAGTCACCGCTAATCTTAGTGCTCTGGGCTCCAGAACTGTGAGAGATTATTTTCTGTTTTTAAGTACCTTCCCAGAGCTCCCAGTCTAGGATATTTTATATGGTGGCCTCAGCCAGTGGACCAAGACGCTAAAAGTTTTACTTCTTTGGAACTTACTTTCTCTAGACCTTTATGGGCTGGGTCCAAATTCTGTATTTGAAAACGTGGGGTAACTCAAAGAGGTTGAGGACCAGAAAGGAGGATCTGTGGGCAGGAAAAGGTGGTTGACTCCAGAGACAGGACTGTTGAATGTTTGAGTCCTGTGACAACTTCAGGAACTTCGATTGCTTGTAAGTCCTGGAAATGGCTAAACGCTTCTCTAGGAGGGCTCTAGGGGGGAAGGCATGGATCAGAAAGCTGAGGAGTTAGAAACACCAAGAATGGAAAAGCTAGCTATCACACACCTGTGGGCATGGCTGGTGGCGTGGCTGCACGGAGCGGGGTAGAGCCGTGGGGTGTGCATGACACGAGGCTCCTGGGTGCTTGCCCGACTCAGATTCTGGATGAGGGTGGCTAGCCCAGTTTACTCTGGGTGCTCCTGCAGGTAGAGGGATGTCCCTCAGTATCATTTCATTTGACCTTGCCTCTTATTGAATTGGCTTGGAAGACAATCCACCCTCTCCTGGTCTGGTCTTCACACCACAGCCCTGACTGCAGGACTAGATTCCTTTTGCCTTGCTTAATCTTCGGTGTTGCCAGAACAGTTTCTGCTTTGCAAATCACTTCTTAGAGCCTTGTGGGCTGTTGTTGCAGTGGTTGGAGGTGACAGAGATAGAAGGCAAGTCACTGTTGGGTCTTGCAGGCACTAGATCTTCCTTTTGTTGTTGTAGAGTCAACCCAGTATCTTCATGCTGAGCTAAATCCCCCTCACCTTTATTTTCTTTTGAGACAGTGTCTTTCTAAATTGCCCACGTGGGGCTCACATTTGCAATCTTCTTGCCTCAGCCTCCCAGAGTGATGAGGAACATATAATTCCCACATTCTTTCTTTTTTTGAGTTTCTCTTTGCAGCAAATGATGTTGCAGTTCTACTTGGCAAGTTCTCCTCCTAAGTACTACTTAGAGTAGAGGTCAAATAGATAAGGATCCCAGTCTTCCTGATGCTTATAGTCTCAAGAGGAGGGAGAGGGAGACAATAAATGAGGGACTAGATGATAAACAAGCAAAGCACTTAGGCAGTTAGGAGATGGGCAGAGAGCCCTGCAAGTGGGATAAAGGACACCAGGAAGGCTGGGGGAGGCAAGAGTACAAACCAGAGGACAGGGTGCCCTGGAGGTAGGGAGGAGGAACAGGCCTCAGGCATGTGGGGAGGTGGGTGAGTTGTTTGTAGGGTTCTGGAGGAAGAGATTTCCAGAAGAGAGAACAGATGACTCAATGCCCCAAGGCAGGAGCAGTGCTGAGGAGCCTAGTGGGAGGATTTCATTAGAGGGTGTTCTGGTTTGACCTGTGTCCCCTTATCCCAAAGTCATATGTTGAAGTCTTAATTCACAGGACACCAGAACATGACCTTATTTGGGATTGTTTGTTGCAATCAAGATGGGTCGGCAGGCGGGCCCTAAGCCAGCAAGACTGGTGTCCTTATAGAAAGGGGATATTTTGACACAGGTATGCATGCAGGGAGAACCCAATGCGAAGATGGGTGCAGAGATTGGGTGCTGCTGCGGTAGATCAAGGGGTTTCAGCAATTGCTCAAGAATCTCCAGGAGCTGGGGAGGTACATGGGACAGTTCAGATTGTCCCACATATTGCTTGAAAAGAACAGCTCTCTGACTGCTTGATCTTGGACTTCTTGCCTCTAGAACTGTGGGACAGTAAGTTTGTACTGTTTCAACCACACAATTTGTGGTGCTTTCTCATGGCAGCCCTAGTAAACAAATGTAATGAGTAACAAAGTGGGATTGGGGGAGAGGCAGAGTAAGGCCTTGCAGGGCATTTCAGGGCTTAAGTTTTTATCAGATTCACTGTTTTTGTGAAATTTTATTTATTTATTTGTTTGTTTGCTTATTTATTTATGTATTTGTTTGTTTTCGAACCTTCTGCAAAGCTTTATTCCAGAGGGGCTCAGTCCTTCTTGGTAGCCGCCTTTCTCATGGCAGCCAGCACGTTGCTCAGCTCCTCATGCTTCCTCTTGGCGTGGATGTGCGGCCCCACCCTTTTCTTGATGAATGTGAGAGCGTGTTTGTCCATGGAGACCTTGAGCAGCATCATGGCGTGCTGCTCGTAGGGGTTGAAGCCGCACACCTCCTGGATTATGTCCCGCACGAACTTGGTGTGTTTGGTGAGGCATCCACGGCAGCGGCTGTGCCTTGGTTTACTCACATTCTTAGTTACCTTGTGGCCCTTGTTGAGGCCCATGGCCATGGGATAGTGGAGGGCCATGGCTACTGTTCTTCAGGGGTTGCTGTGGCAGAAGGCTGTGAAATTAAATTTACTGCAAAAATTCAAGCATTATTCAACATTAGAAAAGTGTTATGGTTTATATGTAGATGTCTGCTTAAAGTTTCACGTGCTCATTAGTGGCTTGGGAAGTGACTGGATTATGGAATGTGACATTCGTTAGTGACTTAATCCACTACTGAGTTTGTAGCTAAATGTGATGGTGGGAGGTGAAGGCTGGTGTTATAGTTTGTATCTAGTTGTCCCCCCAAAGCCTCATGCAGTCATGGGGCAGGGACTTCTAGAGTTTGAGAATAACTCATGATCCACTGGGATTATGTGTCTTAGTACTGCTAGGATTATGGGTGTGGGTACCTTACCCAGTCTGGGGTGATAGCCTGAATATGTTATAAGAGAGACAGAGAAACAGACTCTCTTTGTTGCTCTCTATTGCCCTGACTGGTTGGTTGCCTCTTTTGCAATTGTTCCACTGCCATGAATTGCTGCTCTCTGCCATGTGCCAGTCTGCCTTGGAGCCGGCTGAATATGGATTGAAGCCTCCAGTACCAGTGAGCTAAATAAACCTTTCCTTTCTTCATTTTGGGTGTCAAGTATTTGTCTCAGCACTGAGAGAAGAGTAACTAAGATAGCTCAGCAATTGCTCATGAATCTCCAGGAGCTGAGGAGGTACATGGGACAGTTCAGATTGTCCCACATATTGCTTGAAAAGAACAGCTCTCTGACTCCTTGATCTTGGACTTCTTGCCTCTAGAACTGTGGGACAGTAAGTTTGTACTGTTTCAACCCACAATTTGTGGAGGAGGTTGGCTGCTGAGTATGACCTGGAAGCATTGTCTCCCTCTTTCCTCCATCCCTTGAACTCTCCCTCCCACCAGTGAACCATGAGCTCTTTCTTCTCTGTTAAGCCCATCTGCCATGCTGCACTAGCTTGGAGCCAGCCAGCTATGGACCCAAAGCTCTAAAACTATGAGCCAAAGGAGACATTTCCTCTTAAGAGCTCTGGGTGTCAGGTATTATGTTCCAGGAACAAGAATGTAATTAAGACAGATTTTGATACCAGGAGTGGGGTGCTGCTGTGGTGCTACCTGAACATGTGGTTCACAGTGCTTTTTGCCTATTTTGCAGAGGACTTTGCAAAGATTTGGAGAGGCTAGCTGGAGAAGCATCCCTGGAATGTTGTGAGCTGAGCTTGATGTGAGATTCTGGTCAGAGCTCAGAAGATGAGAATGTTGATACAAAGGCAGCTGGTAAAGACCAAGTTCAGAAAGTTTAGTTGGGAGCTAAAAGGACTCCATATCTATTGGGTTTTTCAAACAAAGAAAAGGGGTAGCTGAAGTAAAGGTAGGAAACTGAGCAGGACTTTGAGAAGTTTAGATCAAAGACTTCTCGAAGCAGTAAATTTCACCAATTAAGAGGACTGTCCTACCTCTAAGGTTGACTTTACAGCAGTTGACTATGCAGTTCAGGCTGGCCTTGAGCTCACTTTTGTAGCCCAGGCTGGTCTTGAATTCACACTGATCCTCCTGCCTCAGCCTCCCAAGTGCTGGGATTATAGGTGTGAGTCACCATACGCTTGTAGCTGTAGTCTTTATCTTAAGAATTGGCACAAGAGCCAGGTAGTCTCAGCTGTAGTTTCATCTTGCCCTATGAAGTGTTACAGCACCATGGACCAATACAGGCCTCAACTATGACTGTTAGTGTGGAAAGTCATGCATACTGCACACCAGCCACAGCTCTTTGAACAAATCACTTGGGACAGATTCACAAGTAATTCTAGAAAAACAATTGATTAATTTTAACTCCCGTTCAGAGCCAGTTTGTGGTGGTCTCCATCAGTTGGGGCCTTTAAAGGTGGAGCGGAGGACAGCTTGGTTACTGTAGTGGATTGCCAACTGGTGGCTGACTTGTAACTCTCAGCTGAACTAAACTAGCAAGGTACTGGGTGTGGGGGCCCACAAGAGGATTGTTGCCAACAGTGTAAGAGGCAGAACTGGAAAAGAAAAGAGACTGTAGAAAGCTATTAAAAGCTATTTGAGAGCTGTTTAGAAGTTGCTGGAAGCTGTTAGGGAGGCTGTAGAGAGCTGTTGGCCCTCTGGGAGAAACTTGTTGTAGCTTTCCTGGTGGACTTGGCTATTCTCATTGTCAAAGGAGCTCAGGGCCTTGTTGATGCTCAGAGTGGCTTCAGTTCACTTTGGGGGAACTCTGGTCCTTACTTTGAGCATTCTTCCTGGCTCCAGAGGAAAGACTGCACACAGCTCAGTTTTCTGGAGAGGGTTGTCACATTGGCTTTTTTGATGGGAACTTGGCTGTCCTCATTGCTGGAGGAGCTCAGGATCTTACTGTCATTGAGGATGGATGTGATACTTTTGGGGGAAGCTCTGGTTCTTATTTCGTATCACTTCCTGGCTCCAGTTCAGCTCCCTCAGCCTGCTGGCACCGATCCTTCATTCCGCTGGTGCAGACTTCCTAGCTTCTGTCACTGACCTTGGGGCCTTCCCAAAGCAGGTCTGTGAAACATGCCTGCATGAGACATTGTCATGGGCTCTAGGCCTCCAGCTGGACTTGTGAGAAGCATTGTTATGAGCTCTAGGTCTTCAGCTACAGGCCCTCAGCTGGAGTCTTGGGTCTTTAGCGTGCGGTCAGATTTTCTGCACTCTTTGTGCGTAATTCTTTGGGTGATTCATTAGAAAACAACCTTATAAAATATGTGTCCTGCATTGTATTGTTCCCCTAGCTAAACTCAAAAAACTGTGACAGTTATTTAAAAATAAAAATAAAAAGAAGCGAAGTACTTTGGGTTTGGACAAGACAAAGGAAGCCTTGAAAAATTGACCTCACCCTTTTTAGACTCAAGGGTGGACAAAGGAGATTTTGCTTTGAGAAGAGAGCCCCAAGGCATCTTGCTCCAGAAAGACTGCACCTGGGCATGGGAAATGATTCTCCTAGATTCAGTTTGCTGTGCTCTGCAAGGCAGGCACTTGGGGGACTGCAACCACCAGGAAGATGCAAAAGGACTCAGCTACTGCTCCAGCTGGTGGCAGCCTTGTCATCATTCATGCACTGGATTTAGGCACATACACAATGAAAGGGTTGTGGGGTGTGGAGGATTCTACCTAGATTTCAGAAGCGAGCCAGTAGGCTGGTAGGAGGACAGTATGTGAAGCTGTGAGTGTGAAGCTGAAAGTACAGTGGAGGTTGGAGAAGCCAGCAAGGGGCATCTGAGAAAAGCTATAAGCAGTGAGCAAAGCCAACACAAGATGACCGATGTAGCCATCAGTGGTGCTGCAGGTGGAGCTGCCCATGCAGCATGAGGTTCATCTCTCCAGAGATTGCTCTGTGCTGGGTTGGCAACTATGGATTCAGTGTGCTCCCTACTAGACTTCCGGGTTGCTTCAGGACTATTCCTTTCTATTGCCCTGTTTCTTACTTTTGAAACAGAAATGTTTACCCTGTGCCTTCTTCTTTTTTTTTTTTTTGGTGGAACCCGGGATGGGGATGGCATTCAGGCCCTTGTACTTGCCAGACAAGTACTTAAATCTATCGAGCTATCTCCCCAGCCCCAACCTTGTGCCTTTGTATGTCAATAATGTTTGACTTTCTTGTGATATTCATAAAGGCTCACAGCTAAGAGTTTGTTTTAAATGTCAGAGGAGACTTTACACTTGAATTTTTCAGCAATGCTGAAACTTCTAGTACTTTGACAACTCTTAGAGATGGACTAAAAGCATTTTTTCATAAAGAGATGTGCATGAGTGTTTTGGGAGTTGGGGTAGAGTTAATATATATATTTTAAAAGATATTTCATGGTCATGGAAGAATCAATGTTGTTAAACTGGATATGGTGGTGCACGCCTATAATCCCAACACTTGGGAGTTCGAGACCAGCCTGGGCTACAGAAGTGAGCTCAAGGCCAGCCTGAACTCCATAGTGAGACCCTGTCTCAAAAAGACAAAAAAAAAAAAAAAAAAAAAAAAAAATCAATGTTGTTGAAATGCTCATGCTGCTCAAAGTGATCTATGAATTAAATGAAATCCCAATGAAAATCCCAAAGACATTCTTTTAAAAAAAGTTGTAAAAAGTTGATATAGTAATCCTCCTGTCTCAGCCTCCCCAGCACTGGGATTATAGACATGCACCACCAGTTTCAGGGCCAGCACAGCATGCTCGGGGTTCTGGGGCTGGCATGGTATTCAGTGCTGGGGATTGAATTTAGGTCTTTGGGCTTGCCAGGCAGGTGCTTAGACCACCAGGCTATGTCCTCAGCCTGACATCATTTTAGAAAAAACAATCCTGAAATTAATGTGGGACACGAAAAAATCTCAAGTAGCCAAAGCAACCATGAGTAAAAAGAACAAAGGTGGAAACAGTACACTAATGACTTCAAAATACTTTAAGGCTATAGTACAAAAACTAGGATGATGGTGACATGAAAACAGAGATGCAGACCAATGGACCAGAGCAGAGTCTACAAGTGAATCCATGTCTCTGCAGCCGGCTGGTCTTTGGCAAAGGTGCTAAGAACACTGACTTGGGAAAGGATGGCCTTTGATAAAGGATGCAGGGAAAATTAGGTACCTACCTCCAGAAGAATGAAGCTAGACTCCTATCTCTCATCAGATACAAAATTCAACTCAAAAAGAGCTAAAAATATAAATGTAAGACCTGAAACTATGAAAGGAATAGAAGAAAACATAGCAGAAACACATTATTATTATTATTATTATTATTATTATTATTATCATCATTATTATTGTTATTATTTATCTTTTTGAGACAGGGTCCCAGGCTGGCCTTGAGCTTACTTTGTAGCCCGGGCTGGTCTCAAACTTGCAACAAGCTTCCTGCCTTAGTCTCCAGAGTGCTGGGATTGCTGGCATGTGCCACCTATAGTGGAAGCACTTTAGAATGGGCAAGAATTATTAGAATATGACCCCTGAAACACAGGAAATACAAAGAAAAATAGACAAATGGAGTTACTTCAAGTGAAATCTGCACAGCAATGGAAGCTACAACCTACTTTTTCAGAGAAAATATTTGCAAACCATATCTGGCAAGGGATTTGTTACAGTTTGTGTAGAGATGTCCTCCCAAAGCCGCACAGCATCATGGAATGGGCTTCTAGAGTTTGTGATTAATTCATGATCCAATGCTGGGATTATGGGTGTGAGTGCTACACTTGGAGAGCCTTAATGCAGTATAAGGCAGAGAGAGAGGCTTGCTCTCTGCCACTACTCCCCTCTATGCTCTCGCTGTTTTGCTATTTTCCACCACCATGAACTGCTGCCCTCTGCCATGTGCGACCCTGTCTTGGAGCCAGCTGAGTATGGACTGAAACCTCCACAAACTATGAGCTAAATAAACCCTTCCTTAATTTGAGGTGTCAGATATTTTGTTCCAGCAATGAGAGAAAAGTAACCAAGACAGAATTGATATCCAGAATATATCTACAACTCAATAAATCCCCCAACTAACTCAATTGAAAATGGGCAATACACCTAAATAGACATTTCTTAAAAGAAAGCATACAAATGGTTGTAGAGACAGGGCCTTGCTATGAAAAAAGTGGTAAGTATCACCAATGATTTTAGAAATGCAAATCAAAACCACTATAAGCTATTACTTCACTCCAGTTAAAACAGCTATTAGCAAAAAGATGAGACATAATGCATGCTATTGGAGATGCAGAGAAAAGGAAACCTCGTACACTGTTGGTGGGAAGATAAATTAGTGCATCCTTTATGCAAAGCAGTATAGAGATTTTCCCCAAAATTAAAAATGAAACTATTGCAATTCCACTTCTGGGTATATGTATTCAAAGGAAATGAAGTCCCTGTCCGAGGGACATGTGCGTGCCCACATTCATCACAGTACTACTCACAATATCCAAGAAATGGAAACAATCTAAGTGTTCATCGATAGATGAATGGGTAAACGTGGTACATGTAGAGCAGAGAATTCCACTGCCACAAGAGGAACGAAATGTGTGACAGCATGGATGAAACTAAGGAAGTATCATATGATCTCATTCATGTGGATTTTTTCCTTTAGCTTATTTGAGACAGGTTCTTGCTATGTCTTCCAGACTGGCCTTGAGCTCACTGTGTAGCCCACAGACTCACAGCAGTGTACCAGCCTCAGCCTCCCAGATGCTGAGATTGTAAGCGTGTGCTGCCACACCCACTGGCTATCCTGTTTTATAGGGCCACTATAAATGCTTTTGAACAACATTGAAATTATTGCTGTTTTATTGTTACAATCAACTGTGATAAACTTTTTACCTGTTCCTTCCCTTCCTCCTTTCTCCCCTTCTCCCTTCTTCCTTCCTTTCCCCTCCTCAGATGCAGTGGAACTGCAGAATTAAAGAATCTACATTTTAAAATATTTTGGATGCTCATTTTCCCAACAACCCATTGGGAGGAGGTTTGTACAAAGACAGTTAAGAGTGACTGAACACTTAGTATCTGTGAAGATCTTCACATGTATTAACTCACCGGCTCTTGCAGTGGTTCAGTGAATAAGGCCCTGCCCTATTTATTTTTTATCTTAGTAGCACGCATTTGTTGGGTAACATGTCAGAACTGAATGAATGTATACAGTGTAGAGTGGGACGATGATCCGATTAGTTAACACTTCCCTCTCTTTAAATATGAAGTCTTTTCAATCCTCCCATAATGATTGTGCTCATCGGTGCTGCATGGTGTGCTATTTTAATACACACATGTGTACAATATGTACTGATCCAATCGGGGTAATTAATATCACAGGCTAATAAAGTACAGCTGGCATTTGAATTGCAGCCTGTCTGGATCTCGAGAGATGTCTGGGTCCTCTGTGAGCATTTCTGAATCTGTTCAGGAAGGGAACAGGAAGGGAATCTCTCAAATGGATCCTCAAGGGCCCACTCTGAAAGGTTCTTCTCTATCTTCTGCCGAAGCTCTGCTGTCAGGACCAGGAGGACCGCCCTCCGCCAACCCATGCTCTATGCTCTTGTCGTAGCCACCCCGGGCCACAAGGGGGCAGCAGTCACGTGTGGCTCACTGACCTCTTCCCCGCTCATCTGCCATGACTTGGGTTCTAGAACTTTCAGCAGGAAGTGCATCACCTGCAGGTTCAGCTCAGTTTGAACTAGTCTTGATCATAAAGAGAATTTACTGGTTTGTGTCATTTTAAAGTACAGAGAGAAGCTGGGCACGATTTGATTAGGACCTGGCTGCATCTCTCATTCTCTCGGCTCTGCTCTCCTCCGTGTATGTTGCTGTTTACCTTTGCATGGAGGTTGCCATTCCTGGTGGCAGAATGGCGGCCAAATGCCACTAGACGATAAATTGGCTTTTGCACAGGTGCTGAACTGGCATCCCAAACTTTGCCCTCACTGGCTTGCCTTTGGTCGCATATGTTCCCTCTGAAGCTGTCGCTGTGGTAATGAAGATGCCGCAGGGAGAGGGAGAGGGGACAACCCCTTTTCTGCCTCCCTTTCCTCCACTGCAGTCTGCAGAGCCAGATGAACTCTTCGGGCTGCAAGGAGATGCTTGCGTAGGCATCACCGTGACACAGGGACAAGGAAGGTGCACTTATGGCGTACTGCGCTGATCCCAAGGAAGCCACAGTGGGGGGGGGGGGGGGGGGGCAGAATGGTGAGGACAGCGCCCCACAAAGTGCCCCCGCGCTTTGCCAGATGACTGCACCCGCGCTGCACCTGTCATAGTCGGCACAGAGTGTTCTCTTAGCTCAGGGAACGCTTTCCCACGAGGAACACAACAGCTCGGAGTAAGACGAGCAGTTGTGAGGATCAAGGGCAGAAGGTGCATGGGGTGGGGGTGCGGCGGAGGGCTGGGGCCTTGCCAACCGGAGCTGTCTATTCTACCTCCCCGCTTTCTCCAGTGAAATGTTCGTCCCCACCACAGATTCTCTTCAGCTCTTGTCTTCCAGATCCAGCCTCCCTGTTGTCACCCCGGGGCTCAACCAGATGGGCTGTTTTCTCTTTATTCCTGGGCTCCAGGGTGGAACAGATCAGATCTTTACAGTCTCTTTGATTTGTTGCTGTAGAGAGAGGTTTTGAACCAATTTGACCAAAAGCTTAGGAAAAGCAGAAGGGAACTATCCAGAAAGAAAAACTTTAAAAAACTGATTTTGGACGTGACTGCTCTTGACCCTGGTCTTTCCCAATGGTTAGCGCGCAGGTGGTTCACTGCTAAGAGACTGCTGCCCCCTAGTGGCCAAACTGCTTTCCCCATGGTCTTGGTTTGTTCCCCAATACTGAGCATGAACGTACCTGTATTTGAAGTCTAGACCCCACTGCTCAAGGAATGGATACCCCTTCCCTTTTGGAACTATCTCATTTCCTGGTCCTTTCTAATCAAAGATCTCCATAGCCAAAGAATAGCAAAAGTCGTGAAGGGTGGGTAGCCCCAGGACAATTGCCTCTTTATTCTTCTTGCCCGTGTAATTGTAGAAATGTGGTAAGAACCCAGGAGGAGAGCATGACTTAGCTTCATCTCAGTGCCTGAGAGTGGCACAATTGTAGGCACCAGCGACACACACATCTGCAGGGTTTACAACCCTGTGGTAGGTGTTGACTTCAAACAGCACAGGGGGCTGGGCAGAAGCATTGCCGGGCACACCAGCCTTGCTGTACAAAAGTGAAGCTTTCAGTCGTACTCCACGGGCTGATCGGGACGGACACTCCGTGTGGTGCTGGCGATCCAAGTTCATGAGCTGTACCTCACATCATTTCTTCCCCAGCCACTGGCAGAGCATTAACTGTCTTTCTGGCTGATGCTACATAGATGCATCAAAGTGGGGCCTTGCTGTGTAGCAGCTCATAGCAAAGGTGAGAAAGCCTAAACACCCTCCCCAAACACACACAACACAATAGGGCTTGCGTTATCATGGAGACATGGTTTCAGTGCTGGAGGAATGAAGCCCCGGCCAGCGGTTGGCTGCTGCGAGGTCTCAGGTTGGTTCACAGAAGCCATCCTTCACATTGGAAGGGAGCAGCAGTAACAGCCCACAGGTCTTCTGCCACCAGTGTCCCAGCCCTTGTGCTCTCTCTGCCCTCCAGCTGGACTCTAGGACTGGCTCGGGCCCCCAGCTCCAGAGCCATTGGAGGAGATCAATAATCAGCAATAATAGTGCAAAATGGGAGAGCTCATTCTTCCTCCAAATTTTCTCTAGGCCATGCCAAAGAAACCTAAAATTTAAGTAAAATCTATGTGCCTGCTTTCGAAGTGGAAAGACAGAGTCTTCTGCCTCTGCCCTCAGCCAACCTCCAAGCCTTTCTGCCTTCTGAAGCATGGGATGTAAAAGGTCAAATCCTTTCCATATTTATTACTTTCTATTTCTTGCTGATTTTTTTTTGTACTAGGAATCAAACTGAGGACCTTGTGCTTGCCAGGCAAGTGCTGTATCACTGAGTTGTAACCTCAGTACCTGATTTTGGAATTTTTTTCTGGGGAGATGGTTGAGACAGGGTCTTGCTATACATGTAATGCAGGTTGGCCATGAGCTGACCATGGATCTCAGACTGGCCTCAAACTTGTGGCAGTCCTCCTGCCTCAGCCTTCCAAGTGCTGCCACCACGTGGTCAGGTTTTCAAAACTGAACTAAAGGTCCTACCACAGCTTAAATTCCCATCCTTTTTAACATTTTTCTATTTATTTTTGTACCAGGGATTGAACTCAGGACCTTGTGCTTGCCAGTAATATTTTTAATTTTGAGATAGCGTCTTGCTAAGTTACCCAGGCTGGCCTAAATCTCTGCTCTTGTTGCCCAGCCTCTGAAGTAGCTGCCATTACAGGCATGTGCCACCACACCCAGCTCAACTTTACTTTTGTCAGGAATGCTGGAAGTTTCTACAGGCCATCTACTAGGGAATTTGGGAACAAATGATAAAACTGATCATCACAGAGTGGAGAATTCAGTTACTGGAACTTTAATCACAACTTCATATCTGGAAACCCCACGTGGATGTGAAGATCCCTGGAGTCTCTGATGGGCTGGGATCCTGTATTAATCGGTTCCTTAAATGCAGACATGGGTGAGGCTCAGGAGCGAGGTGTGGTCTTGTGTGGTTTCTCAATTTTACTTTATTCATCTAGTTCCCTCTGTTGGGTCACTCTGCTCTCTGAGCTGCTGTCTTCTACAGTCGGACACATTTGGCTGGTGCCTCAGGTAGGAAGCCTCCTGTTTGGCAAGATATTCTTTGGGGTACAAGGGGTTTAACTTTATTTTAGGACATGGGTCTCATTTCTAGGGAACCTGGGCTGGCCTTCTTCCCTGGGACTATGTGTTTGATTCTGACCTCTGAGGTAGATGTGGTTGATGTCAGGAGGCCATGGGCTCTTCATCCTTTCTTTTGAGGGACAGAAGTTGACCGTTGTCTGATTTGGTGCTTATTGCTTTATCCTAAAATTTTTGTCTTCTATGGAAATGCAAATTCTGGCAAGGAGAGAATATACTAGAATGTGTGGAGTGAGCTGCCCACTAGAATGAATTTTCGGTGTGCTAGACCTGGAAGCAAATAAGAAGTTACCTTCTTTGTCGCTCATCCACGTGCAGAGAGAAAGTGGAAATCTGTAAGGAAAGGGGGTGCCGAACAAGATCACTCAGGAGAGAGCGACCCCCAGGGTCCAGATCCCCCTGGATAACTTTGTTTTTTTTCTAAGTTTTTCTTTATTTAATTTAATTAATTAATTAATTTATTTATTTTTTGTGGCCGGCTCAGCCTGCCCTGGGGGTGGTGCTGGCGCAGCATGTGGTGCTGGAGATTGAACTGCAATTGTGTAAGCTTTCCTAAGCAGGTGCTTTAGACTGCTGAACCATCTTGCCAGCCTCCCCCCTTTTTTTAAGTTTTTCTTTATTTTATTTCATTTTACTCCATGGATAACTTTGGAGCTCTTCTCTGGAGAGTCCTGTTGGCTTGGGAATGCTCCGTGGGTACTGTCTAGGCAGAGAGAGTAGCACATAACCCTCTTTCCCTCAGCAACTTGGCTTAACTCTGTTCGCAGATTGCACTTCTGGGCTTTTAAAACTATTTCACAATTAAAAATAACTTCTTGAAAACTGCTGAGTATGGATATATAGGGTGGGAGTTTAAGGACCAAGATGGAGACTTTGTCCTCTCCCATACTTGAACTTTCTTTAGACATAGGGCCAAAATATTTACTTGTCATTTAAGACAGGCTTAAAACATAGACTATCCTCATCTTCTGTTGGTTTGATGCACTAGTTTTGACCTTACCAACAGCCATCCTGTTTGTCTTGTTCAATATAGTACTTGGTAAATTACATTAAGGGCTGGGGAGATAACTCAGCAGCATAAGCACTTGCCTGGCAAGTGCAAGGTCTCAAGTTCAATCCCTGGTACCACATGCCATGCTGGCTCTGCAATCAGGTATGGTGGTGCATGTGTATAATCCCAGCACTAGGGAGGCTGAGACAGGAGGATTGCTATGAGTCTGAACCGTGTAGCAAGACCCTACATTAATCAATCAATCAGTCAATAAAAATAAATAAATTACATTAGATGTTCAACACTTTATAATAAAATAGGCCTCATGCTAGAGGACTTTTTCCCCAACTCTAAGTTAATGTATTCTTCTGAAACTATTTAAGGTAGATTAAGCTAAGTTAGGATACAGGTTAGGCATATCCAGTGTACTTTTGACTTAGGAAAGATTTACTTGAATGCAACCCTGCTGTAAGTCATAGAGCACCCATGCGGTTTAATGCAGTGTGGTATCAGTTCCTTCTAGTAGATTTTAAGAAGAGTAAATGAGAATTAGAGAGAACATAGAAGGAGAAAGAAGGCAGAAAGGCATACCTGAGCAGGCTCACTGACTTCTGCTTTGCTGAGTCGGCCGGCCCCTGGGTGCACAGGACCAGTCATTCTCCTCCATTCTAATGCACAGACATGGCTGAGGACAGAGAAGGGTAAAGAGGGAAGAGTTAGGGCTGGTGGGGGTTGGGGGGAGGTCATGACAGTTGTAGGGCAAACTAAGGCCAAAGTGTCTTTCCTATATTCTATCTTATCCCGCAATCAGGCTGGGCCCCTGAATTCTGGAAGATTAATGCCTCTTGCAGCCAACTTTGAAAGGTCAAATTGTGAAGAGAGTGACTTCAATCTAATTTACTAAATCACATTTTTTTTTTTCCTCTAACCTTTCCGATAGATCCAGTCATGGGTGAATTTAAGGACTTCTGGAGTGTTACTGATGAGTGGTGGTCTGAGGGGTTTGAGGCTTTCACTGGCCTTCCACCCACAGGAGATGGAGCTAGCCCCTGCCCGACAGACATGCAGACATTCAACAGTTCTGCTATGATTGCCATCTATGTCGTGGTGCTCCTGCTGAGCCTGTTTGGAAACTCCCTCGTGATGGTAGTCATCTTATGCAGCCAGGTCACCCGCTCTGTCACTGATGTCTACCTGCTAAACCTGGCCATCGCTGACCTCCTCTTTGCTCTGACCTTGCCCTTCTGGGCTATCTACAAGGAGAAAGGCTGGATTTTTGGCACACCCATGTGCAAAATTATCTCACTCATGAGGGAAGTCAACTTCTATAGTGGCATTCTACTGCTTGTCGGCATCAGCATGGACCGCTACCTGGCCATTGTCCACGCCACACATACGCTGACCCACAAGCGCCACTTGGTCAAGTACATATGTATGGGCATCTGGGTAGTGTCTTTGATTCTGGCTTTGCCCATCTGCCTCTTTCGCAGGGCTTTTCTTACACAGGATTCCTTTTTAGTCTGTTATGAGTTCGTAGGCAGCAACACAACCACATGGCGCCTGATACTCCGGTTCATGGCTCAGATCTGTGGCTTTGTCCTGCCGCTGCTGGTCATGCTGTTCTGCTATGGCTTCACGCTGCGGACGCTGTTTAAGGCCCACATGGGGCAGAAGCACCGGGCCATGAGGGTCATCTTTGCTGTTGTGCTTGTCTTCCTGCTCTGCTGGCTGCCTTACAACGTGGTCCTGTTCTCAGACACCCTTATGAGGATAGAATGGATCGAGGAGATGTGTGAGCGCCGCCACCACATCGACCGGGCCCTGGAGGCCACCGAGATCCTCGGCTTCCTCCACAGCTGCCTCAACCCCATCATCTATGCCTTCATTGGCCAAAAGTTTCGCCACGGACTCCTCAAGATCCTCGCTGCCCGTGGCCTGATCAGCAAGGAGTTCTTGACTCGCCACCGTGTCTCCTCTCACAGTTCCTCCAGCACGGTTGCTTCAAACCTCTGAAAGCCAGTGATGAGAGTCACTCTCCATGGAGAGAATAGCCATCTCCCCAAGGCTGGTGGGTGGGATTGACTGGCTCAAGCAGCTTCCTCTGGGTGTGAGGGGCAACTGCATTGTGTGGGAGCTGGAACTGCCTCAGGGACTTCTGAGGAAGTGCCGGAGACCTCCAGGGACCAGCTTCCCACTGCCATGCAAAGGAGCAGCCTCACTTCTGCTGAACTTGCACATCTTTGATCCACTAACTGGGTAATTAGCAGCATCTAATGGTCCCATCTGAAGCCTGTATCTTACAGCAGAGTAAAGCACTGGGGCCAAAGCTGTTTCTCCTAATGGCTGGACGCTCTTGTTGGTTCACAACAGAACACGGCCCCACACGCCGTGTGTGTTCTAACCAGGCTGTGTGGTGGCTCTGTGTTCTCTGTATCCTCTGATCTCACGGGATTCTTTTCCCACCTCTGGTACGGTGTTGTATCTGCTGAGGCAGGTACTGCTGAGGCACTACACTGCCAGGTGGCCTTGTGCTGGAGCCAGAAACAATTTCCCCTTGGGTGCTGTGGGTGAACAAAGGAAGTTTGGGAAACCAGTGCTTTCACATGAAATCTTCTTGACTCCATGATCGGAGACAGGGCAATGAACATGCTGGATATGTGCGGAGCCATGGGTGGGGCAAGACTTGCCCTCTTGACATGGAGCCGTAGCAACCACACAAACCCACACACACTTGCCAGCCAGCTGGCCAGTCCCATATTTCCAATAAAATTTCTGTCCTGAGTGGACCTTGCCTGGCTTTTTTGTATTGTATTAGACGCCACCCCCATGCTTACCTAGAAGTGTAGTTGTTTCTATTTTTCCTCCCTGAAGGCAAAACGCTTCTGTTTTGTTCACTGCACATCCCTGAGCCCATTAAATGCTCAGTCAATATTTATTGAATGAATGGTGCTAAAAAGGCCTGAGCTCATTTGTGCACCATCTGCTCTAAGAATCTCTTATCTCTTCTCACCCTGTCACCTTCCTGCCGGCCTGGGCAACACATCTCACTCCTTGAGTTTGCCTTTGTGGTTTACTGTCATTCTAGTTTTGTTCTGTGCAGAAGTGTTGCAAGTGAGTTCTGACGACACCAGGGTTCCTGTGATTGCTAATGGTACAAACCCAGCTCTGATGAGTTGGCGTAAATCTGGGAAGGTGTTGGTTTATGGGAGGTGGGCACTGTCAGGAATGGCCTGAGGCTGAGGCTGGGGGTGGGGGTTGTGGTCAAACCTGAGACTGAGATGAGGGGTGGGGGAAAGGTGGGGATAGAAGACCCAGTTTTCTGCCTTCCTTACCAGATTCTTTCTACATTTCTACCCTGCTTCTCTCCTGAGGCAAGGATTTACTTCTGAGGACTTAAGCCCCTGACTCCTTCCTCACCAACCTGCCTGGAGAATCTCTGGTGGGCCAGGAAGAGGCTCCTCAGAAGCCTCTGGAAGCTTCTGGAAACTCCTCAATGAAGGCTTTAGTGATAGTCCAGAGAGGGTGGGCTTTGTGCTCCAGCCTTGTAGCCATTCACTCACCTCTGATGTCCATTTCATTTCTGAATCCTCCCTGGATGCCCCTCTCCCACTTATTGTACCCTAACCTTCTTTCCAACCTGGTCCTGGCCATGAGTGTATTCTTCCTGCCTCTAATCTCTTCCCAAGTCCTGATTCTTACTCAACTCATTCTGACCTCCAGATCTCTCTCTATTCCTGATAGTCATCCTCTGAAATTTTCACCTGACCCAAGCTTTCACCCTATCCCCGCATCTTCCTCATTATTCACTGCAATCTCTCTGAACTATCATAAAAAACTTAGGAGTTTCTAGAAGCTTCTAGAAGTTTCTGAGCCACCTCTGCTTGGCCAACATGATGTTATCTATGCAGGCTGGTGGGGAAGAAGTTGGGCTCAAGTCCCTGGGGTAAGTCTGACTCAGGAGAGAAGCAGGGTTGAAAGCAGAAAGAATCAGGTAAGGGAGAAATCTGGAGCCTCTTTCCCCTCTTTCCCTCCCTTAGGGTTCCTCTGCCTCTCCCTGTGCTTCCTTAGTATCCTTCTCCTTCACCCTAGGGCACCCTATGGACTACTTCCTAAGGCCCCTGGAAGTAAATGAGGATCCACATTGGGTCTAGGGAAACACAAAAGGCCAATAAACATCAGAGCTGGGACTGGAAAGAGAGCTCAGCCGTCTAAAGCACCTGCTTAGGCAAGCTTAGGCATGTGTGTGTGTGTGAACCAAGAATTGAAATCCAGCACCACCTGCTGTGCCACCCCTACCCCCAGGGTGGACTGAGCCAGCCACAGAAAACAAAACAAAATAAAACAAAACAACAACAAAAAGAACTGATTTCCAGCCTTGTTTGTAATTTTCTTTTTCTTTTTTTTTTTTTTTTTTTTTTTTTTGCGGGACCGGAGTTCAAACTCACGACCTTCCACTTGCCAGGCAGGCACTTGTGCCAAGGAGCTATCTCCCCAGCCCTCCTGTTTGTAATTTGATGAGAATTAAATAGCAGTAAAACAACGAGCAAGAGTTTTAAACAGAGGAGGGGTATAGTTAGAGCTCTTGTCAAGAAAGTGTAATATTAGTTGATAAGGTTTTCAAAGGTGGTATGTGATTTTCCGGGCATAGTTCAAGACATACCTGCAGGTGATTTAGATTTCATTTATTTATTTATTTATTTTTGACACAGGGTCTCCTAATACGGTTCAGGTTAGCTTTGAACTCACTCCGTAGCCCAGGCTACGTGAGTGAGTGGTCTTGAATCCATGGTGAACCTCCTGCCTCAGTCTCCTGAGTGCTTGGATTATAGGCATGCACCACCATGTCCAGTTTGGACTTCAGGTTTTCTAAGATGTCAGAATTTTGATACTTTATTAAGATAGTATATTGACACATCAAGTACAGAGGCACCTGGGCTCAAAAACTTAATTCTTTTCATGATTCTGGTTGAAAACTGAATTGGGGGGCCGGGGAGATAGCTTCATGGCACAAGTGCCTGCCTGGCAAGTACAAGGTAGTGAGTTTGAACCCTGGTCCCACAAAAAAAAAAAAAAAAAAGAAAAAAAGAAAACTGAAGTGGATGAGAGCCAAATCAAACTCAATGGTTAGGGTCAATGTTGGCCTTATGGGGAACTTTGATTCTATTCTTGTCCAATTCAGTTTGCGACAAGAATCGTGGAAAGATGTAAGATCGTGAAATGAGGCACCACTGGTGCTTCAGTCAATAGACAGGGTGAGTGTTAGGTGGCCGGGGACACGGGTCACCTCAGAGAAGGGCTGACGTCTAGGATGGGGCTGGGAAGGGCGTGGGTGAATGTAAGAGAGGAACCAGGGTCAGAAGTGGCAGGTGGTCAGGAATGGGCTTGGAGTGCGAGGTGGGGTCTGATCAGAGATAAGGTGGTTGGAATGTGAATGAATGTCCTCCATAATGCTTGCTAATCCTAAAAAAATTTAAATTTAGGCAGGCATGGTGGCACATACCTATAATCCCAGCACTCTGGGTGGCTGAGGCAGGAGGATCTCAAGTTCAAGCCCATCTTGGGCAGCTTAGCAAGATACTATCTGAAAATAACAAGCAAAATAAAGCCAGGATGTAGCTCATTGTAAAGGCACTGGGTTCAATCCCCAGTACTAACATAAACATTGTTCTGTAGGTTTGGTGTAGAGCTGGGGAAATAGCTCAGTGGCATAAACGCCGGCTTAGTGAGTGCAAGATCCCAAGTTTGATCCCCAGTACCAAAAGAGGAAAAGAAAAAAAGTTCCAGCCCCCAAGTAATCATGTCACAGCCTCTCATTTCCTATTAGCTTTTCTTTCTGCCAAATGCAGCTCCTTGCCCGTCTATCCAGTGGCCTATTCTTGTTAGCTGCAGTGAAAATACAGCTGCTAAGCGAGGTGCTGTGCCTCTGGGATTTGAGATTATCCCTTACCAGCAAGTCACATTTTAATAAGGGTCCCTCAGAAGCTGAGAATCTCCCAGATGTAAAAAAAATAGAAAGGCCATCTTCTCTGTTCTAAGGATCTTTCCAGAAACCCCTCTTCCCAGCGGTGCCCACTCACCCACCGATGGTGTGGGAGGGGGTTAGCCTTTTGCTGCTGCCATGCTCCGGGTGTCACCTGCGAGGCCACCAGGGGGTCGCACCTGGCCTCGTAGCCTTGCTGTTTTCATCCTGCTGTTCTGTCTTTGAATTCAACAGCTTGAGAGTAGAAATGGATTTTTAAAAATAAAAATCAGTGATTGTTAACTTGGGTTTTTAAAATTCTATCTGTCTGTTGCTGTCTCTGTTTGTCTGTCTGTCTGTCTGTCTCTGTCTGTCTGTCTGTCTGTCTGTCTGTCTCTCTCTCTCTCTCTCTCTGACACAGGGTCTCATCAGGCTAGTCTTGAACTCACTATACAGCCCAGGCTGGCTTCAAACTTGCTGTGCTCCTCCTGCTTCAGCCTCCTGAATCTGGGATTACAGGTGTGCACCTCCATGCCTCACACTTAGCTTTTCTTTTTTAAATCCAAGTCACTTCCATATATTGTTGAAAATGTGACCTGGCTCTACAGTACTTATAGTGAGAACCAGAAGCCTTCTGGGCCCAATCCCTGCAGGCGCAGACTACGAGGTCAACTCTCAAAGATACTTTTTCCAACCGGGGTTCACATAGTTCTCCAGATGGCATTTTTTCTGCTAGTTTTGTCTGCCCTGTGAGTTTTATGTGCCACCTATGGAATTTCTATAATGACAATCGAGAACTTTATGTTCTCTCAGCCCAGCTTCTCATCCCAATGCTAACAAACATAATAGGGCCTTCCTTATTGTCTTAGAACATCACATTTTGGAGTCAATTAATGTTTTGTTATAACAACGACCGTTTGAAAAATTATTTACAGTTGGGTATGATGTTTGCATTTCCTTAACACCTGAACTGTTTTCCAAGAAACTTATTCATTTATTTATTATTTTTGCGCTGGGAACTGAGCTCAGGACCTTGTGCTGGCCAGGCAGGCATTGTGCTCTTGAGCTACATCCCCAGCGCCTTCCCTGAAACTCATGATAGGATTTTCTGTTTCCTTATTTCATCAGTCTCAAATGCCTCTCTTGCTGTATTCGCATTCATCTGATAATTTGTGAATATGTTTAAATCGGTTTTTTTCTTCAGTACCTGGATGGATATTCTAATATTGAATCTCCTGGTTTGTGAATATGACATTTCTATTTATTTATTAAAGGATTTGCATTTATTTATTTTTGTGGTACTGGGGATCGAACTCATGATCTTGTAGTTTTCAGGCAGGTGCTGATGCCTCTGAGCTATCTCCCCTGCCCTTCTTCATTTATTTGAATCTTCAGTTCTTTGCAAAGTATGTGTTGTAGTTTTGATACAGGGATTTGTATATATGTGGTTATGTCTATCCTTAAGTGTTTTGTGGGTTTTTGGAAAGCTATTATAAGTGGAGTCTCATCTGAGACTAAAAGTAGTTTTATTTTATTCTTTTTTTTTTAATGACATTTATATCTTCTGTTTTTATTAAAAATGCATTTGGGCTCTGTGTCCATCTCCCTCCCTCCCTCCCTCTTTCCCTCTCTCTCTTTTTCTTTCTCTCTCTCCCTTTTTCCCTCCCTCTCCCGCTTCCTCTTTCCTTCTTTCTCTCTCTTCCTC